>SSNQ01034716.1:605150-629971 GCA_006942095.1 Nothobranchius kuhntae
CAGGTTAGTTGTTCTAGTTTCTCTCGGTCACGCTCATGCAGACGAAGGTTGGTTAGTGTAGCACGCAGGTGAGGGAGATGTGATGCTGCAGCTACACAGGTCCTCTGTCGGCTGCAGAGATTGTGATTGGCTCTAAAAGGTGTAGATCGGAAATCAGCCAATTTTGATCGGTGGCCGATCTATCGATTTTGTGTGTGTGTGTGTGTGTGTGTGTGTGTGTGTGTGTGTGTGTGTGTGTGTGTGTGTGTGTGTGTGTGTGTGTGTGTGTGTGTGTGTGTGTGTGTGTGTGTGTGTGTGTGTGTGTGTGTGTGGTCAAACTGCAACGTCTTGGTCCAGGACAACAGGGGCGTTGTTCTGTGGTATCCTATCAGCAAATGAACATCATGCTGTCCTGCATAAGTAATGCAATGAAACAAACAAATTAGTTCACATTTTCTTCACTCTACCCTTGTAAATAGTTTGTCCCTTACCCCGACAGTTTGGCTCTCTTTCTCTGCTTCTCTAGTTCTGGGTCAGCAGATCTACCAGTAAAGCCCCTCCACCATCTCCCCAGCCCAGAAAGCTCAACTGGGATGGCCCCAAGGATCAGGGTGTCCTCCTGGAAGGAACTATCATTTAAAATCCCAAATATTGTAATGAGTACAACCCCACAGGAATTGTGTTGAATCATAGTAATCTATTTTTGTGTTATTGTCTACATTACAGTCTGAATATAAAAGTTGTGTTTATTAGTCTATTGCAGTTCAGCAAAGCTCCGATCCAATTCATCTTCTCTTTTGACTCATCTTTTCTTGACTGTGTTGTAACTACTCTTTTAGTTTTTAATTCCATTCTGAAAACATTTGCCAACTTATTTTCAAAATCAAACAGAGTCTTCCACCTAGTGGTCGTGGGTAGAAACAACACTGATGTGTTTCCCCTCTACTGTGATGTCATCCTTAGCTGTCATCTGTTGGTCCTTTGTGTAATGAGTTAAATTACATGTTATTTAATGAGCCATAAGACATGAGATTCCATAGTAAATATGAAATCAACCTTATGGATCTGTGGGTGCTTTTAACCAGAAGATTGGAACTTTTTATTGCAGAGATTATGTAAAAACCAGAGGCGGAATGTAACAAATTACATTTACTCGCGTTAATGTAATTGAGTAGCTTTCTTGTATATTTATACTTTTAAAGTTGTTTTTAAAATCTGTACTTTTACATTTACTTGAGTACGTTTTTAAAAAAGAATTGTAATTCGCTACATTTTAAACCATATCCGTTACTGAGTAAAAATAAATTGTAGGCTTAATAAATTAAAAGTATTACGTGTCGCAGCGTCGGAACAGAAAGAGACACCTGCATGAGCGCCTAAACATTATCATTGATAATGAGGGCAAACAGCCATTTTTACCACAGTTTTGCTCAAAAACATCAGTTCAGTCCCTGTGATCCACTCGCTGTTCACCTCCTCTCTCCCTCCTCTCCTGTGGGTTGGAACCCGCACCTTCGCGCACCGGTGTGATGTCATCAGAATTCTGCTCGGTTCGGTAACCAGACTCAGTTCCGTGTTTGAAATGTGTTTCTCTACCGCTCCGCACGGAAGCGGCAAAATAACGTTTAACGCTCAAAACAAGCAGATTATCAGCGCTCTGCTCATAAAACAGAAGACCTGCAGGCCTCTGTGAGTTAAAACATCCTGATACTATTTCAATTGTAAACATTGTGCTCCATCCCTGTCTGAACTCAGAAGATGCTTCTTGATGCCACAGATATGTGATGATTTAGCTTGTTTCTTTATTTTACTCCAGAATAAGAGATGAAATTATTAATAAAGCAGTTCAATGTAAATTAGTCATTCCAAAGATTCTAACATGCTGCAGTGTGTGTGTGTGTGTGTGTGTGTGTGGGTATGCGTGTCTCGGGACTTTAGGAATGTTGCGTGTGGCAGGTTCGGTGTGTGTGTGTGTGTGAAGAATTGACTGGAGTCTGACGGGTGTGTACGGAGAGGGAAAGAAACAGGGGAGTTGTTGAGTTAAGGATAGATTTGGAAGAAATGGGGAAATGTAACCCTTTAGGTCTAAGGACGCGTATACACGTCTTTTGAACAGGTCTGATTTGGGACATTGTAACGGCAAAACTCCTCCTCCCTGAGTTTCAGTTCCAATTCAGCTTTAAAAATGTTTGGAATGATTTAAGGTCTAATATGCAACCCCTTTAGGTCCCAATAAAATATATAGTTATGAATTAATATAGTCCAGGATGTGCTGAAAAGGTTGATACCGAATAAGGCAGTGATTATGGTTTTTATTTTGGAAATACAAAGGAAAATTCTAAATTAGTCAAAAACGGCAAATTACACCCTTAACCCAGAGGGTTGAGGTCCGGTCGATGAGCGTGGGAGAGTTAAAGTCCAATGAGCCACATTTCCACCGTCTGCCCCCAGAACAGGGGGAATTATAGAAACCCTCAGAGGTTTAGCCAAGTGCAGGTTAATCTACATCATGGCTGCGCCTGGTTATTACTGACCAAATAATATCTTATCAATTGAATGAAGGCCCAAGGGCTATAAAATAAAATTAGAAGTCAAATGAAATGAAATTAAAAATCAAAATGGTGGTCGAAAGAGAGTCTCCAAATTGTAATTTTACCCTAAAATAAAAACAAATTAAAGGTTGAAAAAGCTCCTGTAACAAGCCAAAATAAAAGTAGCACAACTATTAATTATTTATTGCTCTTGTGACCCGAGTATTATATTTATTTATGGTGGATGGTTATGACTATGGATGAAAAGTTTGGTTTAAAGTTATCTAGATTACACACGGTTCCCCTGCTTTCATGTGACTGACCCGTCATATTGATCCTTTACATGCAGTTAATTGTATATTGGGTTTTTCTTTTTCCTTTTACTTTCTGGGAGTACTAATTTCCAAAACCTTCATATCCAGACAGGGGATTTCGGGTGGTGACAACCCAAAACCCGGGTATATATAAGGCTCAGTAGTGCCGGTTTGCATCAAAACTACAGATGGGGTATTCCAAATTAGTGGTTGTCATCACTTGAATCTCTTCGATATTTGATACTCTGTTAAACTGTTTAGAAGTCTGAAGGGAATGTGAGATGTAGCCTTCTTTTTCTTGTTGGTTTATGGTGGCCACCTTAAAATCTTCATTTGGTTTGTTTTTCCTTTCTTCGAGCGCCTCGAGGCCTGAAAGCCATAGGAATTGGATTTTTGTTTGGTATCCTGCCAAATGTCTCAGTTTAACTACCGTACAGATCCAGACTGCCAGGTCCTCGAACCCCTCTTTCGGTACCGGAGCCGATGAAACAGCGTCAGCAGTACGACAGACTAGTCTTTGGATTGTCTCCAGGCAAAAAGCGACAGTTGGTTGACAGCGTCAGATGGACCCAGAAGGTCAGTGAGTTCAGCTTTTATTCTGAAAGGAACCGTTGCAGCAGTTGGAACAGCAACAGATTTGATCCAGCTTGTCGTTGGTTCTTTTGGCTGAAGAGGAAAGTTATGGATTGGCCACTCCGACAACTTCTCTAGAACGCGTTGAACTGGTGTTAAAGATGATGTGGGCATAGCTTTATAATTCGGATGTTTTGGTTTATGGTCGAATGAAAAGATGACAGATTTACCAAACACCACCAAAACCACGCCTCCGTCAGATCTGGCAGATTCTGATTGGATCAATAAAAGCAATGTGTCATGTCTTAACGCTACGTGTGATCAGTCTCTAGTGGAAACATTTAAAGTTATGTTACTTATTATATTCTGTAGGATTATAATAAAGTAATTAATATTTTGATTTCACAGATTGGTCACATCTTATTTATTGACTAACACTTTGTTTGATTAGCTTAGTAAAAATAGAGTTCTTTGATTTATTAAAAGGAGAGAGCCCATTCTTCATTCTTCTCTTGAGCTGGAAACGAAAACATTTAATAGCAAATGCATGAGACCTTGAGGGCATATCTCATGCAGATTAGTTCTGTGTCAGAGGAGAGGGGACAATGGCGTTTAGGTGGAAAACAGTCATTTCATTCTGTTACATTTGCATGACTTGGTCTGGATCCTAGAAAGCTGGATGAAAAGCTCTTACATGTTTGTCCCACAGGTTGCTCATTGGCGTTCACTGTGGGTAATAGCAGAAAAACATTCAAACTACATTTGTAATTTAGGGGAAATGTATTTATGCCTTTTTTCCTTTGGTGCAGTAGTGTCCAGAAATCCAAAAACAATGTTTATCAACTGAACTAATAAATGAAAAAACGAAGAAATGAGCTAGCATTAGCCCCGCCTTCAGCGAGGTCACACAAGAAAACACGTCAGCAGAAGAGAGACGTGAGTTTATTAAGGACACTCGTGCACCAGAGCTGAGATGATCTGACTGAGGGGCACCAAGCCTCAGTGGTAAGGACACAGCATCACCTTGGTAAAGCAGCACTGATGCAAACTCCACAGCTGGCTTGGCCTCTGCTCTGTGTTCCCGCTGAGCTTGAGCTCAATAAACGATTTTAAAGTTACACATCTGAAAATATGGACATTTATTGATTTTTGAATGACAACAGATCTACAGACATGGCTTGAAGAGTCACACTTTATTTACAAAAATACTGAGAACCAAACAGTTGGAGGTGAGCAAGAAGCAAGATGGCAAATGTGTTCAGTCGTTTTTCTTCTTACTGAACAGCAGCTAAAGACTCTGCGTTGCATGGATCAGGATGGGGCTGGGTAAATGCACGGTGTCGACACAGGTGCAGCCCCTACCCGTGCAGTTTGATTGACATGTGTTCCTGACGATTAGTTTGGTTTGTGAGCTGTAGCGGACTGAGTGTCTACTTTCTGCGGCGGGCGGCAGCTCCCTTCTTACTGCTGTTATTTGGAAGACAGAGAAAAGAACAAGCAAACATGTCAGAAATTTGGCTTTAAAGTGATTATTTTGGACGTGACAGTTGCAAAATCTGTGGACTGCTTCTCATCACATTTCTTATTTAGTGTTTTCTAAATCAAAACTGATGATATAATAATTCTCTCAGATTTGAAAAGTCTGCATCTCCGCTACTTACAATTTACTGAGCTCCTCCACTCTCCTGCGCAGTCTTGTGACCTGGAGGAAAACAAAGTGTACATGAAACATAAACGCTGGATCAAAAACAAACAGACACACGTCGTTCATAGACCATTGAAAAGACCGGGATGACTGGAAGCCTGATTTTTCAAGTATCAACATGAACTCATCCCATCAGAAACAATAAAAATCTATTTTTGAATTAAAACACTAAATTAATAGTTTACAAAAGACAAGACAAAAGTCCAGAGAGTGGAACAGGAAGTCTGGTAAAGGAGCTGTTTCCCTTTTAAGTTTAGTTTTGTGTCCCTACAGCTAAAACATTAGAGAAGTACTTATAAAATGAACATCTAGGACTCCAATAGCAGTTCTTTTTAAAGTCTGAAACACATTTCCATCATTGGAAGGGTCATTTTAGAGGTAAACTTCAAATGGATTATTTTCATCAAAAATGTTTAAATAATTAATTAAATCAATTAGAAAATGCATCATGCCAAATAAACCAAATGTTTACATTTTTCATGTTTTGTCACTGAGTAAAATGAAAACCAACAAGAGCATGTTGTCCAGAAATATTTTATCTGATTAGATGTTTTCATATTATTTTGTCTTTTGCTCTCTGTTAAACATGTCAATGCAGCTACTCAGAATGGGATTATTATTATTATTATTATTATTATTATTATTATTATTATTATTATTATTATTATTATTATTATTATTATTATTATCTGGATGCCTGATAAAACGTTTCTGTTTTATGTAAATATTTGTTTTGTACGAGAGATGTAATGAGAAAAAAAAATATCCTCTGGTTTTCTAAATAAAATTCTCAGTTTAGTAACACACACTCGTGGGATTACAAGGAAAGTAATCTGTTACAGTGGATAAAATGACTAAAGCATCTTTGTTCCTTGCATTGTAAAATATCAAAAACCATAAAATGTTCAAAAGATAAGAAAATCCTGATTCAGTCATAAAAAGTTTGGCTCTGAAAGATATCTGAGCTATAGTTATCTAAAATGGGCGGGGTTCCTATTAGACCTTATTGATCTCCTCTGTGATGCCAACAGTTTGAGCCCACTTCTTGACTAATTAGCGATGGGTACCGAATTCGTTACTTTTTAAGGTACCGACCGAGTTCCACAGTACCGACTGAGCACCGATTCACGCTTTTTGAAACGGTGCCTCGTTTCGGTACCCGTCCTTCATAATGAGAACTTGCCTAGACAGCTGCGCATGCGCAAGACCGTTAAGTCGGTCGCTGCGAGCGAGTTGTAAACAGAGCAGCATGGTAGAAAGAACGCACGCTAAAGCTTGGGTCCACTTCACTAAATGTGATGGGTAACTGGGTGATGATGAAACCAGCGACAACGATCTAAGTGAGACATCCTCATCTGCTCCGGTAGTTAAATAAAATGTTTAAGATAACGTTAGCTTGATATGTTAGCTTCCGTTCCGCTAATGGTGCGTTCGCTTTCTCCTCGGAACTCCGAATTTCCGACTAGAAGAACATGAACACGCTCTAAAGTTTGGCTTCACTTTACTAAAAGCGACGGGTGATTGGGTGAAGATGAAACCAGTGACAACGATCTAAGTGTGAGGCATCATCGTTTTAATCTGCTCCAGCAGCTAAATAAACTGTTTAAGATAATGTTAGCTTGATCTGTTAGCTTCCATCGCCACCATTGTTATCAGCTAATGGTGCATTCGCTTTCTCCTCAGAAATTCTAACTTCCCAGTAGGAAAATTTAAATGAAAAAGGACGGTAAAAGGAATGAAGATACACAGTAAATTTAGTTCACAGTAAAGATGTTTGCTTCAGTTTAATTATCAGCTTATAAAACTACAAGGACGATGTTAAAATACAAACAGTTGTATGTTATTTATCGTGATATTTATCAAATATTGTTATACATTGAGAAAAATATATATTTAATTATAAAGGAGAATTAAAATATTAAACACTCAAAAGTATCGCAAATTGGTACCGTTAAGTACCGGTATCGATTCCTAGGTACCGGGAATTAGTACTGAATCGATTCAAATGTCAAAGGTACCTATCCCTATGACTAATCCATACGTTCTGTTTTCCAGCTGCAACAGGGGCAGCAAACAGAAACTTGTAATCTTGGAATAACCATGTAATCTTTTGCGTTCAGCCCCTAATCCTCTGACTCAGTACGCGGTTGTGTTCTACACCTTCCCTTCACAGCTTTTGTTCTTTGGTTGCCAGTCTCACCTCATACTTCTGGAGCTTCAGCTTCTCCATGTGGTCAAACTTCTCGGACTCCAGCTGACGCATCCACTCATTAAGCTCATTGATCTTATCCCTGCAACACAAACAAAACACAATCAGTGAATTAGGTTTCTGAAATAGAACTGTTCGTTAAATCAGATCATTCAAATGCGTATTACAGCTGTGGTAATGTTTCTTCTTATATAGTTTGTTTCTTGCCATGTTCCCCAGAGTTTGATAAGTGGGAAAAGGCATTTTGTAACCAGGCCGGTCATTCTCCTAATCCTGTAGTAATCTGTTAGCTTTAGCTTAGCATAAACAATGTAAGTGAATGGTAACAGCTAGCATTTCATGTGAAAATGTCATGAAAGTTACTCAACAATGGTCCCAATTATTATTTCATTGTGGTGCTGTGTTGNGCCCTTTTCAGATAGACATTCTGGAACATTTGCGGACAATTCAATCCGGTTTTTAACCGGAACTGTGTTTTCAGACACACCACTTTTGTACTGGAACTTGTCCTTTCGGCTGCGTTCACACAGCAGGGAAAAGTTCCAGATGTCTGACGGCGGCAGGGGTGGGGGTGGGGGTGGGGGAATCGGACTTATGTTAAGAAGAAGAAGAAGAAAATATCATTTCTATAGCGCCTCTCAAGATAAAAATCACGAGGCGCTTAAGCATAATTCTGTGCACACGAAGACGCATAAGAGACCTGGATGATGAAGCTCAATGGTATCACTGAAGCGGCGTGAAGCGCTCCGTCGCACGTCTAGGCGGTACCGTAGGAGGCGAGCTGCCGTGGTTCGCCGCATGCTACAGCAGCGGGCTATAGGTGCGCACAGCGTCCCCCGGTCCCCTCCTCCTCCCCCTCCCTCTTTTCCGGAACTTTACCTCACCAGTCTGAAGCAGCCACCCTGTCCGTAACAAGTCCGGACCTGTTACTAGGGGCTTCGTCCGGATAAATTCCGGAACACGTTATCCAGATGTTTGTATTCAGACAGAAAGGTCTTACGGACAGATTCCGGAACATTTCCGTTTTTCATGGCCTGTCTGAAGGGGGCTTAGATGTGATGGGTAACTGGGTGATGATGAAACCAGCGACAACGATCTAAGTGAGACATCATCATCTTAATCTGCTCCGGTAGGTAAATAAAATGTTTAAGATAACGTTAGCTTGATATGTTAGCTTCTGTTCCGCTAATGGTGCATTCGCTTTCTCCTCAGAACTCCGAATTTCCGACTAGAAGAACATGAACACGCTCTAAAGTTTGGCTTCACTTTACTAAAAGCGACAGGTGATTGGGTGAAGATGAAACCAGTGACAACGATCTAAGTGTGAGGCATCATCGTTTTAATCTGCTCCAGCAGCTAAATAAACTGTTTAAGTAACGTTAGCTTGATATGTTAGCTTCCATCGCCACCATTGTTATCAGCTAATGGTGCATTCGCTTTCTCCTCGGAAATTCTAACTTCCCAGTAGGAAAAATCAAAGAAAAAAGAAGGCAAAAGGAATGAAGATACACAGTAAATTTAGTTCACAGTAAAGATGTTTGCTTCAGTTTAATTATCAGCTTATAAAACTACAAGAACAATGTTAAAATACAAACTGTTGTATGTTATTTATCGTGATATTTATCAAATATTGTTATATAATGAGAAAAATATATATTTAATTATAAAGGAGAATTAAAATATTAAACACTCAAAAGTATCGCAAATTGGTACCGTTAAGTACCTGTATCGACTCCTAGGTACCGGGAATTAGTACCGAATCGATTCAAATGTCAAAGGTACCCATCCCTATGACTAATCCATACGTTCTGTTTTCCAGCTGCAACAGGGGCAGCAAACAGAAACTTGTAATAACCATTTAATCTTTTGCATTCAGCCCCTAATCCTTTGACTCAGTACGCGGTTGTGTTCTACACCTTCCCTTCACAGCTTTTGTTCTTTGGTTTCCAGTCTCACCTCATACTTCTGGAGCTTCAGCTTCTCCATGTGGTCAAACTTCTCAGATTCCAGCTGACGCATCCAGTCATTAAGCTCATTGATCTTATCCCTGCAACACAAACAAAACACAATCAGTGAATTAGGTTTCTGAAATAGAACTGTTCGTTAAATCAGATCATTCAAATGTGTGTTACAGCTGTGGTATAGTTTGTTTCTTGCCATGTTCCCCAGAGTTTGATAAGTGGGAAAAGGCATTTTGTAACCAGGCCGGTCATTCTCCTAATCCCGTAGTAATCTGTTATCTTTAGCTTAGCATAAACAATGTAAGTGAATGGTAACAGCTAGCATTTCATGTGAACATGTCATGAAAGTTACTCAACAATGGTCCCAATTATTATTTCATTGTGGTGCTGTGTTGAGACTTGCTCTTTAGAACCCAGATGTTCTCCACGGGTGTCATTGGAGAAATTCCCAAGGCAGCAGCCATTGTCTTCTCGTTCAACATTAGATGGAGTTCTGTGAATCACCGTGTTGCTGTGTATTTTCACAACCCTTTGCTACACAGGCAAAAACCCTTTCCTTTCATTAAAATTGTAACATACCCGATCTAACAACTTAGTGCAGCTCATGCATTTGTGTTTAAAAGGGTAAGCGTCTTTTGGGGCCGCTGCGTTGCGTTGTTATGCCTTGTAGCGGCGTCTCACAGCGGCGCTTTGTCGTACAGTAGTCTAAAGTCTAAATCTGCTCGTGTAATTTCTTCTACTCTTCGATTTTTGTCATTTACAGTTGATATGTTTAATAAGATCACCAAGAAGAATTTGGATCATTAATGAGTAATTTCATGACTTTTACACACTTGATGCTAGCTGTCACTTACATTGTTTATGCTAAGCTAAAGCTAACTGCCAGAACAACTGGGCTGGTTACATGTTTTTTCCCACTTATATAATTCTAGGGAACATGGCCACAGACTAAATTTAACTTAGAGGTGGAACATCCCTTTAAAGGATATGAAAAAGTGCTGAATATCAGATCTGAAGCAAATGGAAGAAATGGAACATACTTCAGCTTGTCTTCACTCAGATGGTCGATGTTGAGGGGCTTGCGTCTGGCAGCCAGGATCTTCTTCTTCTTCTCTCTCTCAGTTTCTTTCTTCCCTCCTCTCTTCTGGTCAGCCTGTTAGGTTCCGACACATGCAGGTTCAGGTGTGCGTGTGTGTGTATACGCGCGTGTGTTTCCGTGCATGCGTGTGTGCTGACCCTCTGCAGGTGGCTGCTGTAGTTGGAGCCCATGCTGGACAGAGCTGACTTCTTTTTGGCCTCCTCATCAGATTTCTTCTTGGCATCAGCCTCCTCCTTCATTCGCCTCTCTTCCTGAGTTTTAGAAGACACAACGAGCAGAGTGAGGCCTCACAGAACATAAATGGTATAAATGGCCACGAACATTAGTTTTAATGTTAAAAACAAAAACTAAAGAATACACACGATAGTAGTAAAAAATGAACATCTGCAATTTAAAAACTTAAAGACAACAGACCTCACGTCTGGCCTGACGCTCCTTCTCTTTCTCAGCGCGAACCCTCTGCTGATCAGCTCTCTCGGCACGACGCTTCTCCTGCAGGAGAGCAGAAACAAAAGGTTCTTTCCACGTAGCTCCCTGCACCACGCTTTCATCCTGTCATGTGGAAAAATCTCCAACTTCCAGGCAAAGATTGAAAACATGATAGTCGTCTTCTGGTGCACAGAATGAACTAAAAATACTTCAAGTTTTTCTACAAATGAAAAACGTAGTTGGGATCCAGCTAACTGGTGGCTGCTGGATGCCCAAAGTGAGATCATTTTACTGGCTGTTGGTGTCCTTGACAGCTGAAGTGAATACACTACAACCATAGGCGAGCAATGCATGCCTACATTAAACATTACTCTCTAAAACGTTTCTTTATTTGCATTCCAGTCACATGATTTAGCACACAGATGTTTGCCCTGACTACTGGCTCGGTCCCGAGAAGCGTGCTGTTATAACAAATAACAACCAGAGAACCTTGTTTCAGAGATTTTGTCTGAAAAACTCACAATTCTCTCTTTGAGTGCGATCAGCTCCTCTTCCTCCTTTTTCCTGCACTCAAAATGAGCGTCAATCAGACCCTGCAGCTCCATCAGATCCTTGTTCTGACGTTTCTTCTGGATGTCCTGATCAGAAGGAAACCAGACAAGGAAGTTAACCAGAGACAACGGAGAGACAGAGACATCCTGCTCCAGGTCCACTCACATCAAAGTCCACTTTCTCACCATCTGGGATCTTCGGAGCAGTGGGCCTGTGATTGGTTCAGAAGGTTGGACATGTCAGCTTTTTAAAAATCTCATCTATAAAATTGATGATCTCAGCTGGTAACTAGAAAACTTACTTGAATTTTGGCTTCTCCTCTGTAGGTTAAAACGAAAAGGGGATAAGTACATATTACGGGATTAGAAGGGAGCAGATGATTTCAGTTATCTCAGCTCTTATGAGGAAACTGTGAGGGTTGTGTTAAAGTGACGAGGAAAAAGATTAAATAATGAGCATGAATTATCGCTGACTGAGCAGTTAAAAACAGAACCAAACAGCTGAAATGGGTTCATCCATGTGCTCGAGCCTTGGAGGTGTTTATCTCTAAACATCCATAATGACCAGTCACTGTCCTTTGGCTTGACCCCATAACTATTTGGCACAAGCACAACAACTTTATTTCCCAATTGATTGACTTTAAACCAGATTCTGGTGGCTCCGGGTCATGCACGCTTTGAGCCACATAGCAAGAGAGGGTTTGCTGTGCTGGGAAGCATGTTAGCAGCTTATATTCTTTCACCCTTTTTAAATATCCAATCGTACTTTTAGTTTGTCTTTTAACATATAAAAAAAGAATCGGGACGTGTTGTTTAATTAAATTTAGACAGACCCAATTAGGCAGCGCACCTGGACAGACAGACTGAAGTGCAGGCCTCAGACCAGATGCTGTCACTCCCAAACAGAATAATACATTTTGGATTCATCAGAAGTCTCTGAATCAAAGTTACTTTCTCCTCAGTGGCCTCTGCATGCAGCAAGCAAAGAGACATGAGAGCATGAGCAAGCTCTGAAACCTAAGAGCTGACTACATCCAGATCGGGACAGAAAAACATCTACTTCATGTTCACTGTGGATGGAAGTGTGTCTTCATAAAAGACCAACGCTGTAACTGCATCAGCCATCATTTTAAAATTTGCAGTTTGCTATTTTATTTTTTTGTTTTTGGTAGGAAAATCAGGATTAAATTAACCTTCTTTTGCTCTAGTCTACATAATTGTCATCGGCATTATTACTGGGTTTCACTTATAACAAAAATGTTGGTTTTTTTCAACGTTTTCAAAGGTTGTTAAAGGTCTTAATGCTGTGAACAGTGGCGGGATTCAGTTAGTTAAACTCTATTTCTCCAAACTGAGGCCATTCAGCAAGTATGGATCACATTAAACACAGAATCTCACATTAACCTATTAAAATATTCTTCAATTGGACAAAATACACACGTCATATATATATATATATATATATATATATATATATATATATATATATATATATATATACATACATATATGTAAATGTATATATATTCATAGCGCCTCTAAAGCTAAAATCAGAAGGCACTTCATTAGAGAATTTTCCTCTGAAAATGAAGGAAACAGCGGTTGTTTTGTGTAATTTATTTAGAAGTATGGACTGTTAGTTTGAAGAGCGAGTCTGATATCAGCAACATTACTTAGATCAGGATGAAATATTAAAACTTTAAAGCGGTTCTGTTAGACATTAACTTTGGAGTTTCACCTTAACTGTAAAGACTGAGACTTGTTTAAATGTTGCAAAAGTAAGAATGAAATAAAACTACTTTCATGTTTCCCACCTCCAGTAAAGGAAATATTCCCATTTGGGAGAGAAAATGGCTTTTAGACCTAGACCTTTCTAATGAGTAGAAAGGGTTTTGCCTGAGGTCGTTTGTGTGCGTTTGCACAGCAGAGGTGAAGGGAAGGCAGCATTGTGACATGTGTTTAACAGGATTCAGTCAGGTCTGGCTGCTAACTTTAGTCTACGGAGCGCTTTAATGCCTGATGGTAAAGGATGATAGAATATTCCCCACCCCCCTCCTTGCCACATACCTTCAGGCTCAGCCTCAGGCTCTGGCTCTGGTTCTGGTTCTGGTTCTACCACAGGCTCTGGCTCTGGTTCTGGTTCTACCACTGCTTCTGGTTCTGGCTCAGGCTCAGGCTGTGGTTCTGGCTCTGGCTGTGCCTCAGGGGCCACCTCTACATCTTCTACTACCTCCTCTTGTACAACTTAACATGCAGGCAGTTGACAGTAGAGGGTAAAAGGAGAGGGGGATAGTGAACATTAATAGAAGCAGGGGAAATGGGAAGAGGTGGATGAGGTGAGTAAATGGAAGGAGAGATGTGAGGAATGAGGTTTAAAATGGAGCAGTTTGGGGAAATCGCCACTAGGTGGTGCCAAAGCGAAGGACACAGCGAGCAGTTGCAGACGTAAAAAGTCTGATGGATTTCTTAGAACACCTGCCCAGGAACCCCATGTCATCAGATAGAAGAGGCAAGAGTTTTGCGTGTTTCTTCTCTTGAGCCACAGATGGTGTTAAATGCATGCTGGAGGGATTTACAAATGTCTTACAAATTAGTACGGGTGGCATAAAGTTATCATCCAAAGTTCACTGGCTGTTTCTTACCATCATAATCTTCACGTGAAGCCGAGAAAGAAAGGAGCAGAAGAACATCATCAAAAGATCCCAGTTGTACCCAGTTTGATAGAACACAAATGCAAATGGTGGGTACACTCGGGATCCATGCTGGTTTACACAAAGCAGTCTGTTTGGGCTGACGGAGCAGCTATAAAACACTGTTCAGCTCCAAAGGACTGCTCAAACTGCAGGTAGTCATGCTGAGCGACCGTGCTCTTTGTGCCAACAGGTCAGTGGATCAACAGTGATAAAATCTGTCTAAGTTTGGAATTTGGGTTCACACAGCAAGTGTGAAGCTTTCCTGTCGGCAGCAACAAACGTACAGCAAGACTTGGGTATGTGTGCATTTCATTCAGAGAAGAGCCTTCATGGCACAGCGTGAATCTGGAGGAGTCAAGCCAAACCTGCAAACATACAAATGTGTCCAGTGCTAATGACTGTCTACGGGGGACGAAAGGTGAGTTATGTGGGATCCAGATTTAGCACCGGATTAAGCATGGGAGTCCCAACTGTACCTGAACCGGGGAGATGGGGCTACTTACCCTCAACCTGCTCACTGCAAAACAGAACACACACGAAGGGTCGGCATTAGCAAAGCGTCACTGCTGAGAACAGATGTTTGGCTCAACAACAGGTAGGAAAGAGTTTCAGACCGTTTCCCACAGACTTCCAGAATAAGCTCAAACATCTCCTGGCATTTATGTTTCTCTAGGCCTAAATTAGCATCATTAGTGGAGAACATCATGATGGCTGGAAATCTAGTGTCTGTAGAGTGGGGACGGAGATCTGAACGCAGGAGCGCTTCCTCCCATACAGAAAGCTGTTAACCTTTTGTCTGTACGGAAGCATTAAAACCCATGAACACAAACATGAGTGAACTTACACTTCTTCTGTGTCAGACATGGTGGAAGTGGACTTTGAAACCTGAAAAGCAAAGAAAAGAGAATAAAGAGGTTTAGGCTTTTTCTACGAGGGCGAGTCCAGCCTGTTTATTTACAGCTCAGGATTCATTTGCAGATGCCTTAAATATGCGCTGCTGGACCCACCCTGACCAAACCCACCAGCATTTCTGTTTCTCACCTACTTAAAGGAAAGACATGACTCTATTTTAGAGTCATTTGAGATTGTGTCAATATCAGTGGAAATAACTCTGCTGATATGTAATAAAATGTAGCACATCCAAGCATCCTGGCCTTATAATTAGTGTCGGACTTCAGAAGGAAATGTGAGCTCCAGTCATGAATGTGCATCTCTCATGATAGGTGAGCAGACCAAACACAGATTTATGCCAACAGTCTGTTTTTAACTGCTGAGAGAGGAGTTAGATGTTGCTGCTGGGGTGGGGGTGGGGGTGGGGGGGTCTCTATTTAGCATCAAATGGTTTTAGAGGTATGTCTCATCTGGATGTTAAACGTTCCCATGTTAAACATTTGAATCTGCCAAACACAGTTGACTAGTTGTGTTTAAAACAACACACACAACCTGATTTTAAGGATGTTTTGGAATCCATCACTGAACTGTGTTGAGAAATGTTTGCCCATTAGTCTGATTAGAGTGAAAACCCTCCTGATCCTCCAGGAGACAGCTGCCCAGGGTCCAGATCCGGTTTCATGCTGAGGATTGAATTTCATCCCCTGGACTACTATCGTTCCCTTTAAGCGGCTGTTCTACTCTCACATGGTTCCTTCAATCATCTCCCTCGGCTGCCTGTCGACAGAGGCCACATTGCTGGAGAATTATAATAAGCTCAACAGGCAATCAGGAGGTTTAAAGCTCGGGTGCCTGGCCTCTTTTAATTTGATCTTTAAGTCTTGAACTTGAGGTGTCTACATGATGAAGTGATGTTTGTTTGCAGAAGGAATGCTCTTCAAACTGTTCTTCACATCAAAGTGGAGTTTAAGACATTCCCCGTGTTTACCCACTAGCTTTGCAAGGGCTAATGTGTGCAACTGCCACAGCAATTTACAGCAATCAGCAATGTTCACCCCGAAAGCCAGGGAAGGACTTGCCAAGCTTTAATCGTTCTCGTGGTTTTACATAAATCCTTCAATTCATCCTCTGTCTCCTGAAGTGGACGTCTGCATCTTTAGGTGGATTGTGAATTCATCAGACCTCAGAGCAGACCCATACAGAAGCAAAGAGCAGCCACACATTTGCAGAGACACATCAGGTAATCAACCACACTCTGCAGATGTTTCAGATGAACATCCCAGTGCTACAAATCCATAGCTCAGCCCCTCTTCTGGCACACAACAAACATTTGGTACCATGGCAAAAACACAGGATTTCCCACTGGGCCTAAAAATGAGGTTTAAACCCACATTTTTAATTATTCAAGTCCTTCCTCTTTCATTGTGCCTGTGGGTCCGGCTGTCTTAATCTGATCAGTGTCGGGAATGTTGCTTTTAAGCCATTTCTTCCTTCATTCACACACTCATTTTTTCCCCTTCCTCCTTACCTCAGAAAAGCTGAACGAAGTGAGCTCCCTGCTGGCCGAGACAGGCTGTAAGGTTCTGCAAACGTACCTCGCTGATTATGTCTTTCTGTTATAGTGACATTTGATCCATTCGTGCTCCCTATTGGCCAAAGAGGGGGCTTGGAGGTGAGGCTGTCCTCGTGATGGGACAGGATCCCTGTTTTCAGATTCCCCCTCCCACCAGCAGCCACTCAATAAGGAGATGGAAGGCTCGAGTGTTTCGCAGGGAGCCTCAAGTTTGGTGAAGGCAACGGCCAGGGTGTCCACAGGATGCTATTCTGGGGATGCTACATTAGGCAAGCAAATTTCATCTGGGAGTTGGAAGGGAGCTTGACGTCAGGGAAGCAAGGCAGGTGGTGTTTCCAGAGCCTCTGACACAGTAATTCATGCATAGCATGGCAAGAACCAGTTTGTTGGTAAAACTTAAAATTTGACACACTGAGTCATCTACTTGTTATTCAGTCAAAATATAAAAAAATGCAAAAACATAAAATCCCTAAACACATAAATTAATCATTTGGTGTGAGCGCAAATAGATTTATTAGCCAACATCGTTCCTCCATTGTTAAACTCGTTACCGTGTTTGATGACTAAAGTGCAGCTATAAGCTTGTGTTGCTAATGCTAACTAGTTTCAACGTGGTCTTCTCAATCACAAACTTTTAAATCAGATCTAAATGTCAACGATGCCCTCCCTTTCTCTGCTGCTGACCTGTCTCTGGTCTTATATCAGCTGAGCTCTTTACTGGGACAGAGGAGCGAACCACGATTTTCAGGAGCTGGCGGTGGGATCAAGGGAAAGAACAAATCAAAATGTTATGACAAAGTTTATCTGACTTACTTTCTCCTTTACTCTGCTTACTTTATAAAAACATTTTCAGCTTCAACATGAATGAGATGTGAAATTAGCAGCAGAAAGATACTTTCCCCTCATCTCAATAAGGAGATGGAAGGGTCGAGTGTTCCGGAGGGAGCGACTCTGCTGAACCGCAAAAGAAGGAAATGCTGCTGAATAGTTTAAGATCTCGTATCCCTGTACTGTCTGAGAACTTTCTCAGTCAGTTTGAAGATAAAGCATCCGTGCAAAACTCTGTACTCCAAGGCACACTTGCTTGAGCTCCCTCTGCACCACGAACATCGACTTCTGGCTCTACTCCTGACCCGTTTTCATTTTGGTCAGAGGTTGTAGTACGTGGTCGAAGGAGGTTCCACCCTCATCTGCCAGTGGCGTGTCCAGATCTTTTAAAATGGGGTGGCCCAGGTGAGGCACTACTTTGTGCATGGGTGGCACAAATGGTTATGCATTTCTTTTTTTTTTTTTACCCCAAGCCTTTTGTGGACAATGAAAAGCCTATTTAAAGGGAATTCAGTGCGGTGGCACCTGGGGTGGCCAATCAGATTCCAAGGGTGGCAATTGCTACCCCAGGCCACTCCCTGGACACGCCCCTGTCATCTGCTGGGGGCTGGTGTCAGAAGCGTGCAAATCCTCATTGACTCCCATGTTAAAAATACCAATTTCACAGCAGAAATAAACATGTTTACAGCCCGGTACCAAAACATGTTTTTGGTTTAAATGATCTAGTTTACACTCATGACAACTCTGAGGGGGGTGAATTTTTTTCTCACTGTTCTGTTCAAGTGTATTAAAAGCCTAAAATTCTTTATAATTAATGAGCATCAGGCCCACGTGAACACAGAGCTAGCTCCGTGGAAAGGCCTCAGTCTGAGCCTCGGTCTGGCTTGGAAAGTGTTCGGTCATTTTCAGTCTCTCAACTTAGACCATTAGTTGTAGCGTTTGTGCGTTCTTTTTGGATATTATTTGTGCAACTGTTAGACAAAATGACTTGCTGTGGCATTAATTGCACTAATAGAGCGTCCAAGGAGTCTCCACTTCATTTTTTCGATATGGTTTTTTCAATGAGTCCTACCACCATATTTCCTCCTCATCGCCCTTATGACCTGGAGATAAAACTCCTGCCCGGTTCTGTTCCACCACGGGGCCGCTTGTACTCCCTGTCCCCAGCAGAGACTCAGGCCATAGATGCCTATATCACTGACGCTCTTCAACATGGGTTCATCCGCCCTTCCACCTCGCCAGGAGCCACGGGGTTCTTCTTCGTGAAGAAGAAGGAGGGGGTCTTCGACCCTGCATTGATTATTGGGGTTTAAATAAGATCACGGTCCGAGATCGTCACCCCTTGCCTTTGATGACTACCACCCTGGACGTAGTGTCCCAGTCCATCATCTTCACCAAGTTGGATTTGCGCAGTGCTTACAATCTACTCAGGATAAAGCAAGGCGATGAGTGGAAGACCGCCTTTATCACCCCGACAGGCCACTGGGAATACTTAGTGATACCCTTTGGCCTATGCAACAGCCCAGCAGTTTTCCAACGCCTGTTCATGGATGTCCTGAGGAACAAGTTGGGCAGATGGGTTTTCGTTTTTCTCAATGACATATTGATTTATTCCTGAACCCTGGAGGAGCACGTCACACACGTCCGAGCAGTCCTTTCCCGGTTGTTGGAAAACCAGCTCTACTGTAAGTTAGAGAAATGTGCTTTTCATCAGGAGACCATTTCCTTCCTGGGGTTCATTGTCTCATCTCAGGGGTTCTCAGTGGACCCCCAGAAAGTCCAGGCTGCGGCCCAGTGGCCGATACCCACTTCCCTGAAACAGCTTCAGAGCTTCCTGGCTTTCTCGAATTTCTATCACCGCTTTATACGCGATTTCAGCTCCATTGCGGCTCCTCTCACTGCCCTAACCAGATCGTCAAACCAGACCTGCCCATTCCGTCTAACTCCCGAGGCCACACAGGCTTTCCGCACCCTGGTCCACCGCTTCACCACTGCTCCCATCCTCGTACATCCGGATCCAACAAGACCCTTTGTAGTGGAGGTGAATGCTTCTGAGGTGGGGGCAGGGGCGGTCCTATCCCAACGCGGTCCCGACTCTAAGCATCATCCCTGTGCCTACTTTTCCCGTAAATTCTCTCCGACCCAAAGTAATTACGGGGTAGGCGACAGGGAGCTCCTGGCCATTAAATGGGCCTTGGAGGAATAGCAGCAGTGGTTGTTGGGTATGCCGGATCCATTTACCATTTGGACGGACCACCAGAACCTCATCCACATCCAGAATGCTCGACAACTCAATCCCTGTCAAGCCCGCTGGGCACTGTTCTTTGAGTCATTTCACTTCCACCTGGCCTACCGCCCTGGTTCAAAGAATCTGAAGGCTGATGCCCTTTCCCGCCATTACACCCAATCTGCACCCGTCAGGGAATCGCCACCCATTCTACCAGCCCAGAAGTTTCTTGCAGCTCTCCACTGGCCAGTAGAGGACGCCATCCGGGCTGCCTTGCCCACCGATCCCGCGCCTGCCGACGCGCCCTCCGACTGGCTTTATGTACCTTCCACCTGCCGCTCTGAAGCCCTGGCCTGGGGGCATGCATCCCGCCTGGCTGGTCACCAAGGGGAGACCCGAACCCTCCAGTTCCTACGACGTGCGCTATGGTGGCCCTCTATGGCCAAGGATGTCCAAGAATACGTGGCCACCAGTCCCACTTGCGCCCGCTCCAAGACCCCAAACCAACCCCCAACTGGAGATCTACACCCTCTCCCAATTCTACACGGACCATGGTCCCACATCGGACTAGACTTTGTCACGGGGTTACCTCCTGTCAACCAGCTCGAGACCATCCTAACCATCGTGGACAGGTTCTCAAAGGCGGTCCACCTAGTGGCTCTTCCTGGCCTGCCCACAGCCAAGCAGACGGCCGAGATTCTCCTGGAGCAGGTTGTGCGCCTCCATGGGTTTCCCCAGGACATTGTCTCGGATCGGGGACCCCAGTTTATGTCAAGATTCTGGAAGACCTTCTGTCGGCTGGTTGGTGCCAGTAGTAGTCTCTCCTCTGGCTACCACCCCTAAACTAATGGGCAGACTGAGCGTGCAAATCAGCAACTTGGTCAATACCTCCGCTGCTTTGCCTCCTCCCAACCAACTACTTGGCCCAAATACCTCTTGTGGGCGGAGATGTCCCACAATCTCCACGTCTCCTCAGCCACTGGTCTCTCCCCGTTTGAGTTATGTTACTGATACCAGCCCCCTCTCTTCCACCACCAGGACTGAGGTCCCCACTGCCCAGACCCTGGTCTGGCGTTGCCGCCTCACCTGGTTCCGTGCTCGGGTGGCCATCAAGTGAGCTAACACAGAATACTCTCGCCAGCACAAACGCTGCCACCGGACTGGGCCAACTTTTCAACCTGGCGACAAGGTATGGGTGTCTACCCGGAACATGCGCCTACCCGCTGGCTCCCGGAAGCTCGCTCCACGATTTTTGGGGCCCTACCCTGTGGAGAGGGTCATTAACCCAGTGGTGTATCGTATCCGCCTGCCCAGGCCTCTCAAAGTCCATCCCGTCTTCCATGTGTCCCAGCTAAGACCAGTACAGACTTCTCTCCTCGCTCCTCCTCCAGATCCCGAGCCTCTGCCTCGAGGGGTTGGAGAAGATGGGCTTTTCACTGTGCGGTGCCTGCTGGACGCCCATCGCCGTGGCAGAGGTTGGCAGTACCTAGTGGATTGGGCGGATTACAGCCCGGAGGAACGCTCCTGGGAGCCAACGAGTGCAATCATGGACCCCTCGCTCATCTCGGACTTCTGGGCCCGCCGCCCTGGGACTTCTGGGGCCGTCCCTCCAGTGGGGGGTCCTGTTACGCTGCCCCCTTCACAACCCTCGACATCCTCCGGGGGAGGACCACACACCCACTCAGGCCAACCGAACTCCACTACCCAGCATTCCCAGCGCCAGTCTTCCAGCCCACATCACCCGCCACATCTACATAATGAAGTACAGCTCAACGCCAAACCACTCAGTCATCGTTCTAACCGAACTGTGCTCCGAGTTCCGACCAGATCAACCCGATCACTCAGCCCATTCTGACCAGATCAGCCTGTGCTACTCACCCTGCCGACTCAAAGTAAGTCAGCTTGTTACCTTTTGGAGCCGCCGTGCTCTCCAGTCATTATACGGTTTGACTCCTAGAACAAACCACGTGTCAATCTGCCCGGCGTCAGTCACTCCCCGCTTGGGTTTAAAAACACGCTACATCCTGAACTCTTGCTCCGGTTCAGCTCAGCTCAAGTCGGGCCTTACAATTGTAAAGTAATTTGTTACCTAGCAAAGTAACATTCACGTTACTCTGATGTTCTATAACACAGTAATGTTCTATAATATCTAACATCAAAGATGTTTAAAACTGGATAGGTTTTTCTGGAGAATTGAGAGGAGATGCAGGAAGATCAGAGACAGAAAAAAAAAAACAGGAAAACCGTCAAATAAAATCCAGCAGACAAAACAAAGTGCTTGAAAAGGAAAATATAGGTAGATTTATAGCAATAATATATAAGCATGTAAGATTTACATCTCTCTCTCTCGTCTTCCTCCGCTTATCCGGGTCCGGGTCGCGGGGGCAGCATCCCAACTAGGGAGCTCCAGGCCGTCCTCTCCCCGGCCTTGTCCACCAGCTCCTCCGGCAGGACCCCAAGGCGTTCCCGGACCAGATTGGAGATGTAACCTCTCCAACGTGTCCTGGGTCGACCCGGGGGCCTTCTGCCGGCAGGACACGCCCGAAACACCTCCCCGGGGAGGCGTCCAGGAGGCATCCTGACCAGATGCCCAAACCACCTCAACTGGCTCCTTTCGATCCGGAGGAGCAGCGGTTCTACTCCGAGTCCCTCCCGAATGTCCGAGCTCCTCACCCTATCTCTAAGGCTGAGCCCGGCCACCCTACGGAGGAAACTCATTTCGGCCGCTTGTATCCGCGATCTCGTTCTTTCGGTCATTACCCAAAGCTCATGACCATAGGTGAGGATTGGGACGTAGATCGACNATTCTGACCAGATCAGCCTGTGCTACTCACCCTGCCGACTCAAAGTAAGTCAGCTTGTTACCTTTTGGAGCCGCCGTGCTCTCCAGTCATTATACGGTTTGACTCCTAGAACAAACCACGTGTCAATCTGCCCGGCGTCAGTCACTCCCCGCTTGGGTTTAAAAACACGCTACATCCTGAACTCTTGCTCCGGTTCAGCTCAGCTCAAGTCGGGCCTTACAATTGTAAAGTAATTTGTTACCTAGCAAAGTAACATTCACGTTACTCTGATGTTCTATAACACAGTAATGTTCTATAATATCTAACATCAAAGATGTTTAAAACTGGATAGGTTTTTCTGGAGAATTGAGAGGAGATGCAGGAAGATCAGAGACAGAAAAAAAAACAGGAAAACCGTCAAATAAAATCCAGCAGACAAAACAAAGTGCTTGAAAAGGAAAATATAGGTAGATTTATAGCAATAATATATAAGCATGTAAGATTTACATATTCAATAAAATTCAGATCACCTTTCAAGCTTCGTCCCACACAGGGCCGTATGTCCAGACTTTGGGGTCAAAGCAAATTTAGAATTGAGTTTTTTCATCGCATTTTGTTTTATTTAAAATATCTTCAACTTCATTTTATAAGAAATGTTTTGTTGGATTGTTTTGAAAAATGATCATAATAACATCACAAGTACTTGAAAGGTTTTGTACTGACACTTTGACTGGGAGATGCCCTTTAAATGCATTTTGTAACTTTTAGAAGTACGGCAAAACTGCCAAAGATTATAAAGATACAACCCCCGCGCCATGGCTACTTGGCCAAGAGGAATTCCCTTTGGCTGGCTGGTTGGTGCACATGACTCTCACCCGGCAGTCTGGGAATAAAGTCCTGCCTGTGTCACGTTGGGAGTTAGGAGGAGGTTAGGACCCAAGATGCAGAAACACCAGATGAGGCAGGAGCGGTTTTAAAGTAAAATCCTTTTATTTAGGATGAGGAAAAAAAATCCAAAAAGGGCAGGAAGCCAAAACCAAAGTCCTGAACACCAGGAGAACGAAAGCTCACATAGAGCACAAAACCTAGAGACGAGGCACAAAACAACGCTGACACCAAACAATGGACCGACAAGATACTGAGAAACAGACAGGGCTTTATACACTGGGGAGGATGAGAGGGAGATGACTTGCAGGTGTGTGGGGAGAGAGACCAGATGAACTGAGTTACTAATCAGGGAGGAAAACTAACATGACCTATGAATAAAACCTAAAGACAAGAAGAGCAGGAAACATAACTTAATAATCTAAGGGGGGGACCTCAAACACCAATGGGAAGAACACACTAGCGAGACTAATAATATGAACAGCTGTAGCTAAAGGAAAATGACCTAAGAGAAAAACCTAAGGACCAGAAGGTCCCAAAATGTGCGTAAGCCAGGTCCTTAGTCAACTTAAAGTTGCACACATTTTTCCGCTAAGTTTTCTTCATAAATCCCAAAGTTTGCGTGGAAAGTTGCTTACGCAGTTTTCTGACACCGTTTTGTGCGTAAGCACGCTTGATAAATGAGGCCCCTGACTGTAGAAGAAAGTGGTGGAGTGTGAAATATGGTCAGTGTGTCCTCCAGCAGTCCAAGCCTATAGCAGCATAACTACTGAGATAACTCTGGATAGCCTAGCCTTGTAGATGGAGGCAAGTTGGAGGCAGGGCAAGGGAGATGTTACCGACTGTACACGCCACCTCCCTCTACTCCCCTACTTGTCCAGATCTAGGCCAACATCAGATTTTAACCATAGGCCCTATCAAATAAAAATGTTTAAGCCTAGTCTTAAAAGTAGACAAGGTGTCTGCCTCACGGACTAAAGCTGGGAGTTGGTTCCAAAAAAGAGGAGCCTGATAACTAAAAGATCTTCCTCCCATCCTAATTTTAGATATTCTGGGAACCACCAGTAAACCTGCAGTCTGAGAGCGAAGTGCTCGGTTAGGAACGTATGGAACAATCAGATCACTGATGTATGATGGAGCTTGATTATTAAGAGCTTTATATGTGAGAAGAAGGATCTTAAAATCTATTCTGAATTTAACAGGCAGCCAATGTAGGGAAGCTAAGACAGGAGAAATATGATCTCTCTTTTTAATTCTCATCAGAACTCTAGCTGCAGCATTTTGAACAAGCTGAAGACTTTTAACTACATTCTGTGGACTTCCTGAGAGTAATGAATTACAGTAATCCAGTGTTGATGTAAGGCTGTGCAGCGGTGCAGTGGTTAGAGCTGTTGCCTTACAGCAAGAAGGTTCTGGGTTTGCTTCCCGGCCTGGGGTCTTTCTGCATGGAGTTTGCATGTTCTCCCTGTGCATGCGCGGGTTCTCTCTGGGTACTCCGGCTTCCTCCACAGTCCAAAAACATGACTGTTAGGTTAAGTCGTCTGTCCAATTTGTTCTTAGGTGTGAGTGTGTGTGTGTGTGTGTGTGTGT
>SSNQ01034716.1:645916-664996 GCA_006942095.1 Nothobranchius kuhntae
TGCTCAGACAAAAAGGGAAAAGGAGACGGAACAAAAACACATGAATACAGTTATAAGTATAAATTTCTGCTCATTCTGAGTCTCAGCGTTAGTATGTTGCAGTGTTTGAGTACCTCCATGCCCCCAGGGCAGTGTTGACTAGAGTATCAGCCCCTGGTAGGGTTTCCTACAGCAAACTGACCTCAGAGGGTGGGTCAGACTAAGAGTGACTCGGACGCTGATGCCTGTTTTAGGTAACCGGACTGCTTAAGAAATGTCGCTATGGTTACGTGTATAGTTGACTTGTAGGTGTTGTTTATTTTAAATGATATTCGACCCGCACTTGTACAGCCCCTTTCAGAGCCAGAGGACTCCAAAGCGCTTTACACTACAGTGTATCATTCATTCATGCACACACACACACACACACACACACACACACACACACACACACACACACACACACACACACACTAAAGGTGATGAGCTACAATGTAGCCACAGCTGCCCTGGGGTGCAGAGGTGAGGCTGCTGAGCATGGGCACCACCAGTACCTCCGACCACCAGCAGCAGGTAGGATGGGTTAGTGTCTTGCCCAAGGACACAACATTGGAAGACAATGCGGTTCCCTTCAAGGACTCGGCTCTCATCGCTTGGAGGAAAAACTAGGGGCAGACTGCCTGCCATCAGCATCCAAAGATGTCAGCAGAGGTGGTTCAGATAACTGATTAGGACAGCTCATTCTAGAGGTTTTTCTAGGCGTGCTCCACTGGGAGAACACCCCAAAGTAAACCCTGAACTCGCTGGAAGCATCAGATATCCCCTCTGGGCAGTGAATTATTTTGGATCCCCCAGAAGGAGCTGGAGAGACATATCTGGATTTCCCTCCTGGACCTGTGTCCTACAGTACCTAACCTTGGATTGGCTTCAAACAGATGGCTGAATAAAATCATCTGAGGATCCCATCTAAAATCACAAATTTCTAATCACACATATATTAATAATATGTATAAATTTACCAAAAACAATGTTTAACAAAAGTAATACTTGTAATGCTGTAGCACTTTGTATACTGGTTGTCAGCGCTAGTCTGTGGTTTCTTTAGTTGCGATTGGTCCACTAGCCTGGTGAGCACAGTAACACTCTAACTTCAACCAAGGATTTTTCAGTGATGCTTTACTTAGTAGAAATCAAAAGCCAGATAAACTGTGTTGTGTGTTTCCTGTTGCATGCTGCTGTGTTTTTCTGTCACCTCATTTAACCTGGGAAGAAAGCACTAAAGCCAATCAGAACGCATCCAAACATCAAGTCTATTGCATCGGGTTGTCTGTTCCTCAGCTTTACAGCAAGGCTACCATGCTTATAGTTTCCTCTTGCAACCATTAAAGGAAAATTGTTGCCTTTATAGTTTATGTGGGCTAAAGTGTGCTAGAACTGCACCTAGGTAGGCCAAACAAACTAATGTTTGAATTAGAACCAGTCCTAAAGTTTGAAAACTTGGTAAAACTAACAGTTGACAGTCTGAATGATACCTGGATGACTTGAGAACCTTCAACAGCAGTCTGAATGATAAAATAAAATGGTTGATTAATGCAGCTTTTAAAGCAGGGTGCCCAATCCTGCTCATGTTTTTTGTTTCTCTGCTTCAACACACCTGATTTTAATCTGCTGTATGGCACTTTCACATCCGGACCAGCACGGACCGGACTGGGTAGCCTTTAAAGTGTTCATTTCTAGGTAGCCTTGTATTTTTCCGCGCTCGACCAGTCGGTTTTTCAGCCGACATACCAAGGAGGTCTGCTTTGGGCTGAACTGGTCCAACACACCCTCTACCAATTGATTGGCTAGAATCAAGCAGTGGGAGCTTCCGCATGTACGATTCATTAATATTCTGGATACTGAATCACACACACACACACACACACACACACACACACACACAGCGCTGCAGTGCCTTAAGCTGCACGGCCATCGTTTAAAGGAGACACAGCTGACTTTTCCGCACATCTTTTGCCCCGTCCACAGATTTCTTCATTCCTGAGAAGTGTGTCTGAACAAAACCCACCGGTGCGGGACATGTCTCGACGCCAGTCAGTCCGGTCCGCACTGGTCCGGATGTGAAAGCGCCATATATTACCCACTGATTAAAATCAGGTGTGTTGGAGCAGAGAAACAACTAAAACATACTGGATAGTGGGCGTCCCAGACAAGGATTGGGCACCACTAAATTATGAGTACATCAATAGTGATGTATAACAAGAGAGAAAAACTCTTTATTAAGGGATTGGTTTTGTAACTTCTTGCATATAAAATCTTGTGAAATTTCCTAAAAAATGTGTTGTAGTCTGATAAAAGTGTACTTTGTTATTTTTACAGGGTGGTGAGGCACTCATGGCTGTTACGTATAGCACAGTCACCCAGCTGGGCCTGTTTTCCCAGCAGTACCCTCCTCCTCTGCTGCCCAAGCCTGGAAAGGATAATCTGCGTCTTCAGAAGCTGCTTAAGAGGAGTGCCAAGAGAAAGGCTTCCGCTCAAGCATCACAGTCTGCAACACCTTTCCGTTCAAGCCTTTCTCCTGTGAATGAAGCAAGTCCTGACCTTGAGTATTGTGACCACTCTACCCCACCCAAAACACCAGAGACATTACCCAGCTATTACAACATCCAGCCAGCCCCCCGGCTCACTGTCAGGCCACTGTATCAACATGTGGCATCTCCTTACCCACAACAAGCAGCGTATGGTCGAGCAACGAGGTTATCTCCTCAAACAGTGGTCCCTCCTTCATTCCCTTACGCCCAGCTTTTCACAACAGTCGCGTCATTACCAACATCAATACAGGTTTCTGAAGCCTTAGCCACTGTGGAGCAAGTCACACAGCCCACTGTAGCCAGTACTCCACAGTCCTCTTCCTTTACATCTGAGGGGATCGTAACAGTGACTGAACAAAAAAAGCAAACATTTGGTACAAATCCTGAAAGTCATTCAGGTTTAAGACCTGTCACAGCTGTAGCAACACCACCTTGCATACCTAAAAGTCCTGGTCCCGCTCTACATTCAATGCCATCAGGTCAAGCTGTGCTTTTACCTCTTACCGTGTTGACATCGATAATGAAATGCAGGAGTCCACGTCCCACATTTAAAGCAGCCGAACACTCAAAATCACCAAAGCCCATGTTTGATGTCCCTCAGATAAGGATGTACACAGCAAGCACGTCCTATTATGAGACATCCAGGACGCCACCAGTTTATGACACAGCTGGATTAACTGCCATAGGCAGCACTGCACCTCACAGTAAAATATCAACAGAAACAAGAAAAGATTTGCATCAAGCATCTGAGGTAAGAAGAGGTGTGACAGCAAGTCAGCCTCCCTCATTAGGTACTAATGCCGGGAGAAAAACGCCAGTTTCAGAAGTCAAAAGAGCCACACCGCCAGTCGAAATCAAACAACAAACTCCAGCCTTAGAAATGAAAAGGGCCACTCCATCAGAGGTCCCAGTTAAAGCATCAAGAACTTCAGCAGGAAGGGCTAAAACTACAGTAGACAATGCAACCCAGGCCACAAGTCTGGCTAGTGAAAACTCAACATGCAAACCTTTGTGTGCAGAATTACGGATGTCAGCAGGTTCTGAAGGGTCGAGATCGCTACCGATCAAGACTACCGAGCTTCCTGAAATATTACCAAACGGGGACATTCACTCTGACACAAAACCTGCCACTAAGTCTGAACAAATTCTCACCAAGCCAGAGCCTGATCCAAAAGGAGGAGCAATCCTGACCTCAAAGGTGGCCTCCCATGGAGCTGAAGCTATTACATCCATACTGACGACACAAGTAATCGCTGGCTATCAGAGGCCAAAGACTCCAACATATGAGGCCTCCCGACTCATGACCAGATCACCTGTCTATAAAAGACCAAAGACACCAGTATCACCAGTAGACTTTAAGAGACCTAAAACCCCAGTTTCTCTAAAGTCAAAGCCTACCTATTATGGACTTACCCCAGCTGAATATGCTGCACATGGTGGGATTAAAACATCTTCCCCAGCATTTGGTTTCTCAAGTTCATCGATACAAACACAGGAGGAAGTTAAAGCTCAGGCACCAGGAAAGAGGAGTGTGGAACAACAAAATGCAGACAAAACTTCAAAAGTCAATGAGCGCTCTAACGACATGGACGGACATCGCCAGGGGCACAAAACGGTTTCTTCCACTGCTTCAGTTCCACTTATTGTGGTTTCACAACCATCTGACTCATCAGAATCGGCGCCCAAGCAACACATGAGCCAAGCAGCTGAACTGGTTGAAGCCAAACAAGACACGCTGATGATTCAAGAAATCCAAACGTCCTCAACTGAGATGAATACAATTTCAGAAAATCAAGAATTTCAAACATTAATTGAAGAAAGCCAACCTACAACAAAGACTCCTGAAAACAAACACCCTACTTCCAAAGGCAGTGATCCAGATGTCACAAAGACAGGAAACATGTTTTTTGGAAAAGTTAAAATCCAGACTGATGAAGAGAAAGCTAAAGCTGACAAAGAAACATCTGTTTCTGCAACGAAAATCAAACTTGAAGGTTCAAAGGCTCAATCTGAGGCGACTTCTCCGGCTCTTCTAGCAACAGCTGCTGAACTACGCCAAGATAAGGAGAAACAGAAGGAAAAAACAGAAAAAACGTCAGCAGTTAAATTCTCACTTGAACAAAAGAAAGACAACGAGACCCTCCCAGAAGCTCAGTCCCTTCTTATGGTCATGAAAAACCCAAAAGGCTTGAAATCCAAAATGAATGGGTGGTCGAGACTCAAAAAGCACATGGTCGTGGAACAGGAGGAGCCAAAATTTCCTGAAGTAAACACCCCAAAAGAGACCAGGGGCCAGGATCAGGGTGAAGAGATAAAGCTTGAAGGGGACAAGCCAAATGCACAGGAGGAGACGCAAACCAAGGACACTCCAAAGGTAACAAAGATGTGGGATGCTGTCCTCTTCCAGATGTTCTCCACCAAAGAGAACATCATGCACCAAATCGAGTTAAACAAGAGTGATGGGGAAACGAAAGACGAGAGAAAAGATGAGCCAAAAGAGATCCCTTCGTTTGCATACAAGCTGCCGGTGTTGCTCTTTAGTCCCAGGTTTGATGCCAAAAAGCTGAAAGAAGCAGCATCAAGACCGGTCACAAAAATCTCTACCGTGTTTGAAATGGGTCTGATTGGGCGAAAAGGTAAAGAAGAGGAACCAAAAGACTTTAACAGAACAGCCCGAGGGTTTACAACTCCTTAAGCTCAGTCCAGACAAAGTGATGTTTATTGTAAATGTTCAGTGTTTTTAGCAGCAAAACAAATGTACAGTTCTGGTCTCCGTCTTTGTAATCATGTGATTTTGTGACCCTGTTGAAGATACTGACCTTCATATTCATACTTGATGAATGCCTTTCACGTTGTTTCTACAGGATGTAGACGCTGGCTAAGATAGAGCCGTGTTTGTCTTAAAGTCATTCACAAGTTTTATCAAATACAAATGCTGCTTCGGTCCCAAAGCTTTATGCACACTGGTTCTCTGCTGTTTACAGAATATTTAGTTTAACAACATTTGAAAAAGTCTAAATAAATAATTATAAGACAAATAATTTGTGGGACAAGTTCTGTTTTTAGCCTTTTTTTGTTTGTTTATTCAGAATGACTCTGGCTAGAAGGTATGTTTCAGTAAAATCTTTGTAAACTTCTCTTTTTTGATCCCCTTGGAGAAACATGTCTCTGCATTTAAGCATTGGGCTGCGTTTTTATATCACACCCAGAAGGCAACTTTGGGGTTCACATCTTGCCCAAGGACACTTCGGCACATGGCCTGCTAGGACCGGGGATTGATCCTCTGACCTTTGGATCATTGGACAACCATTCTTCCCATTCAGCCACGGTCACCCTGGGGTTGTTTCACAAGCAAGGCGTCTCACATTGCACGTGTACATTTGAATGAAGGACGGTTATGGTAAATGATGTATTGTAACAATGAAGTTTGGTATGTTTGACTTATTTCCAATGATGAAAATGTTTAATGTACTTCATATTCATCTTAGCTTCATCACACACATTAGCTACACACGCAGTATTATTGGTAGCTGCTCAATAGTTAGTTGTACATCAGTAACCCTCAAAAGTAGTGCAGTAGAGGAATGATTGTGGACAGGCAGTAATCCCAGATGGCTGTACGTTTGAGAAGTTAAGGTTAAAAAGTAAATGTGTCAGTTAAAATAAAATGGTAGACGCTGGAAGTTGGTCACTGATGTTAGAGCTAGTGAAGGTGTAGTTTGTCACTGCGATAGTGAGGGTTGGTTGGATCATCTGGGAGGACATTCTGCAGTAACTGGTTGTTAGATTACTATCTGGAAAACAGTTTGGTATTCCAAACGTCTGCCTTTCTGTTTTTGAAAATGGGAATGAAGTATTAATCTCATCACCACACATGAAACCTACACGGGAACTTAACATGGGAACGGATGCTGAAAACCAACCAGAATGCTCTTAGTTGCTGGCTCAATATCACTTCTAAGTCAAATTAAATATTGTTTATGCTAAAAAACAAAGTACAACTCATAAGGTGTCTTCCTCCACAGATTTCTGTGTGTTCAAGTACTTGTTTTTCTAATCTGTTAAACTATTAGTATTTTTGAAGTACCATGACTGTGCAGAGCCCCACGTCTGGAGGTCTCGGGCTCTTTAGCTCCAGAAACACAGCATGGTCGTGCCTGTGGGACAGATGTTTTAGCCTGACCTCTGAGCAAGCTTTTAAAAGTATGGAGACTCCTGATCAAGACGATTTATCTGAGTTCCTGAACCAAGGCTTACTGTTAAATTAGGATTTGAACAAACAAAAGCTTCATTTCTCATGTTTTGTTGGAGTTACAATTGTAATAAAATCAATATGCTATAAGTATATACATTTGCAAAACTTTTGTTATTCTAGAAGATATTTATATATTTTTTTAGATTGGGAATGGGTGGATAGAACAGAACAAACGCTGTAAAAAATGATCACATGTAGTTAGCGCTTAGAAACACGTCTGTCTTTCTGCAAGACGGACAGCAGTTTGAATCTGAAGGTAAAAATCTCAGCTGGTTTATTTGGATCATATCTGAGGAAGGCAAATGCAGTTTATATTTTAAAATGGGCTAAGTGTACTTTTCTAATGCCTGTACCGTGTTATGCTGCTCCATCAGAAAACCAAACAGTTGTTGCAGAGTGAATCTTCCTGCTGAGGGCTCTAATAGGGTCGAAGGTGAGAGGAAAAACAAATGTGCTGTTCTGGTTTGTTTTGCAAGCTGCAGTTAGACTACAGAGGTCAGAGTTATTCATTTGAAGGCATAACTTTACTCAGATGCAGTGTTTTTAAAACCCAACGTTGCTGTGATTGAGCTCTTCAGAGGAGCCTGCTGACTTCTTCCTCGTGTTGAGTTTATGTCATTTATTTCTCTTTAATTTCAAAAGGTAAAAAAGGTTTCCAACATCCTTCAAATCTAAATGAAACTCAGTGAATACCGCGGCTAGGAAGAGAGAGTAGTTTTTACATTGTTACTGAATCACTTCTATTCCTGATGTTGCTTCTGGGGAATTGTGCTTGGATGTGACTTCTCTGTTTGGCATTTCATAATAAACAGCAATTTTACAGATTATGTGTTTTAATGTTTTATTACCACTGACGGTGCAACATGGTTCGTGCTGCTGCCTTTGAGCAAGAAGGTCACAGTTTGACCAGTAATCAAATGTGCGAATGGACACGTCGGTTTTGTTGTCCTTCACGAACTACAGACAAATAAAAACAACAAAAGCAAATCTACCAGCATAAAAAACTGGTTTGGAACATAGTTTGTCCCATCTTCTGTTCTGACAGTAATGTCTTCAAAAATACAACACATGAGTTAAACGAATAAGTGATAAACAGGCTTCTGCTGAACTTGACACAATGATGCGCTGGTAGCCATCAAGGACTGACAACCTGGATGTAAGAAAACTTTATTAGATGCACATGCTAGTACCAGGTAGGAACTCCAGACATGATAGCGTCATCTCATCCATGGTGAGAACCTCCCATTCCACCACATCCCAAAGGTTCTGGACTGGACGAAGATCTGGCGGCTGTGGAGGTCGCTGGAGTCCAGTGAACTCATGGTCATGTTCTTGAAACCAGTTAGAGATGATCTGAGCTTTGTGACATGGTGCATGATCCTGCTGGAAGTAGCATCAGAAGATGGGTCCATGTGGCCATAAAAGAATGGATGTTTACATTTCTTGTGGTTCTTTGTCATACTGCACCTTCGTTGATCACCAAGTCCCATGAGTGATCCAGCATGTAGTCTCCATTGTCCCTGTTCATGGTCATTTACGAAATACCATGCAAAGGACATAAACATAACAGAAAAAGGGTGAGAAGGAAACAAGTGGAAGGCACACAAGAGCAGTGAAACACGAAGCAGAAAGCATGATTTAAAAAATGAGCCGTAACAGACCACTGAACAAGAGAAAAGCATGGACTGGGACTGCACACGGATCATAAACACAGCAGCAGAAATTCAAAAGATGGCTCAAAGAAGCCATTGGGATAAGGAGACGTGGACCCAAGACCATGAACAGAGACGAAGGAGTTTACACGTTGGACCACTCATGAGACACGGTGATCTGCGGAGAAGGTGCGGGCAGCAGGGGACAAATTCATCCTCTGAGGCCCGCTCATAATTGGATGTGATGCCACCAACATCAGAGGTTGCTCTGCTGAAGGTTACAGTGGATGCTGAAAAACGCTGGAAAGGTAAAAAAAAAAACAGCTCTGTTTGCTCTGTGTGTGAAGAACCACAAAAACGGAAATGGGATAAAAAACACAGAACAAACGTAGCAAAGCTGTTTGGAGTGGACATGTCAGCAACAACACTCAGGCAGTGGTGTTAAACCAGGCTCAGGTGGTGCTGAGGGGTCCAGAGTGGCGCCAGAACACCCCCACACCACTACCATTACACCAGCAGCAGCCTGAAGCATTGCTACAAGGCAGGATGGACCATGCTTCGTGTTGGTGACACCAGGTTCTGACCCGATAGCTGAAATCTAGACTCATCAGACCAGGAAAGGTCTTTCCAGTCTCTTCTGGTCCAGTTCTGCTGATCCTGTGGGAATTGGCCTCAGTGTCCTTTTTGTTGCCTCTGTAAATAAAATGGTAAGTCTGCATTTTCCACAATGTAAAAGTATCATTAGTTGTCAGGGGGCTTTAATCTGGGATTATCATTTAATTTGATCCATCTTCTTCTCTCCCTGTCATGAACAGTTAGTCGGGAGGTGGAGGAGGTTTGTTTTGTCCCGTTTTATCTGTGTTTGGATTGGTTAGGGTTAGGATTAAAAGCTAGCTGTCTGGGTTAACCTGTCCAGGGCGTCCACTGCCTCTCGCCCAGTGACCGCGGGACACCAGAGGAGGAGACTGTTGTGGATTATAAATAAATGAAAAGTTCAATCAGACTTTGTGATGCATCTTTAGCGTGCTCAGCAGGAATGTCATGAAGATTACTTTATTCATGTAGCTGGATAACATAAATCTAAAGGACCACTATTCCTAAACCAGTGTTACAGTGTTTCGCTACTTCCTGTCAGTCATGCTGTGAATCTTTCAGTTAAGTTCTCCATCATTTGTGTTATCCACAGGAATCTTCTCGTATTTTCCGTGACCAGTAATGACAAACTTGTACTTTTTACCAGCTGCTGCAGGCTGTGAAGAGATGAGACATGTATTAGTTTTACATTCCCGTCCCACTGCACTTTGAAACCATATAACAAATGCAACACATATCAGAAAACAGTATCTACTCTGTCTCTATCAATAATTTAAAAATCCTTAATCCATAGATTTGATCAAATGTATGCACTTGTTTTATATTTGTGGAAAATTAATAAAATGATCAAGCACCTTCTTAGAAATAATAAAGAATTAGCTTAAAACCAACATTTATGCTGTTTTAAACAAAAAAGTAATTTTAGCTGCAAAGGACCAAAAAGCCACAAGAGGCCCCAGAGCTGCAGGTTGGAGGCTCCGTCCTCAGAATATTCCATCAATGTTGTGTGTCATCAGACAAATACAGACGGCATCATAACTCCAACAGCTATTTCAAAATAAAAGTTTAACAAGCAACCACCTTTGTTCTTTGTTCTAAACTCCCCGATGAGTCTCCGATTACCTCCCACATGTTCTTCTTTTGCTTCACATCACCAGGCTTCACAATCTGAAGGAAACATCCCATAATAAGAGAGCATAAATTTGAGTTTGTACAGTGAAGGGTGTAGCTATCAGCCTTAGATCAATGTTCACCTGTTAGAGCATCCTTTTGTTTCATTTGCTTTTTGTTGTTAATACATCAGCAAACAAAACACATCATTTAGGTCCATCGGGCCATGGTGCTGCCTCTGCTAGTTCTAACAGACTACGGCCCTGTCCACACGTAGCCGGGGATCTGCCAAAACGTAGATATTTTTCTACGTTTTGGCCTGTCATCCACACGAAAACGGAGTTTTTTCACACGAAAAATGATCTTTTTAAAAACTCCGGCCAAAGTGAAGATCTGCGTTTTCTCCATTTTGGGTGTCTGCGTGTGGACAGACAAAACCGGAGTTTTAAGGTCCGCAACGTCACTTTCCACGACAAAAAAAAATGCTGACATCACGTGTGCGACCTGTGTTTACACTAGCCGACAGCATGGATGCCCTCAGAGCTGCGCTCGCTTTATCAATTGTCCAAGCGCTTTTTACTTGTTTGTTTTAGCAAGCGGAATTACTGCTCCTTGCGGAAGACCACAGACGAAGGACGAGGTTAAGAACGGGGAAGTACTGCCACCTACAGGTCTGGCATGTCCTTAACCACGTATTTATCTGGGTACGTGTGGACAGAGTTTTTTTTTAAACGAGGTGGTGTGGATTCAAATTTTTGGAGGGGCGGATATTCATTTTTTTTTAAACGGCTACGTGTGGACTAGGCCCACATCTAGCTGGTGTTGCCTCTGCTAGTTCTAACAGACTAGTCTAGCTGGTGCTGCCACGTCTCACCAGTAACATGAACCTCAGCATCTGAGTCTAAAGTCATTTAAAGTGGGGTTAACTTAGTGATGAAGTACTGTTTCCATGCTGTCATTGAACCCTGAACCCATTGGGTCTGGGAACTCTTCAAATAACCCCACCCCCTGAGGATTCTAACAGGACCAATCAGCGCTGAGCAGCGTACGTCACACACCATAACGCTCGGTTTCTCATCAACAGCGAAGACGGCATCTGAAGCGGAGTTCGCTGCAGCTCTTTCCTCTGGTCTTAATGACTTGGGCACGTCTTTAAAACCACATCAAGAAGAAGCGCTAAAAGCCTTTCTTCTAAAGAAAGATGTTTGCGCCGTCGCCAGATGCCATTCTTTACTACAGCTAGAAATCTACTATACTTTTTTCTGGTTCTTTTTTAGCTGGCTAGTCCCGCCCCTCATGCTTCTCTGCATGTGAGTAACCAGACTAGTTCTCTGTGTAGAATTAAACAGAGGACGAGTCTGGCAGGCCAGGCTACACAGGAGTACTAGGGATTAGGAAAAGCAGCACGGCACAGAGGCATCTGATGTCAGAGCAGCTACTTACTCATGCTTACTATAGAAATGTCTCTGCAGTGGCAGGTTGATGTGTTTGTCTTTCACTGAAAGTCTACATCTTCTTAAGACAAGGTAGCAGCAGGCTGACTGGCAACGTTAGTGAAATATTGAAGGGTCAGTGTGGTATTGCATCAGATGAGGAACAACAACTGCTTTATTTTGCTTGTCCAGCAGTAGTGGAGGTCAAACATCCACAAGGAAACAACCCCAAACGTATGTGCAGATGCAGAAGCAGAGCTTCGCGTAGGCGTCATGTTTTCTGGAAGGTTTGTGTGAAAAATGTTTTTTGCATTTGGAACTCACAATTGGCCTGAATGTTGGAGGTCTGTTGCTGCTGTCTGAGGGGCTTTTTACCCACTGAGTGATCCGGTTGGCCACGCCCACATTCACACACTTTCTGTCCTGTTTAAAAACACAAAATAAAACACAACAAATGAATGAATGCACGACAGTCTTTATAGGTGGAATTTCCCTCACATGACACGGGGTACTGTACTAATGACCCAACTGCTTGACATGTCGTTCTAGCAGGACACGCTAACTACACGGGTATGCTAACAGCTGACAGACACCCAAGGCAACAAAGAAAAGAAAAACAAGGTTCCACTATTCCAGTGTTAGACGTTGTGTGGAACTATACAAAGGAGTGGTCCACGTGTACTTGTGTGTGACCTCCATTGTTGCTCATGTTCCTAATGCCACTCGTTTGTTGTACCCTCATCACTTGTATTTTGCCTCACTGCCTGAGTGTATTCCCATTGGTCATTTGCATACTGGAGTCATAGGTTAGCTGATGCTGCTTGAAGACCGTTGGAGGCTAAATTTGGTCGTGAGCATGGTAAAATGGTAAATAGCCTGTATTTGTAGAGTGCTTTCTAGGGTTCTGCAACCCCCCAAGTCACAACCCAATCAGTCATTCACCCATTCACACTCTGGTGGTGGTGAGCTACAATGCAGCTGTCCTGGGGCGCACTGACAGACACACCCAAACACACCCACATCACCCCTCTTCTCCTCCAACTTCACTGGCTGCCAGTCTGGGTTCATTTCAAGATCCTGGTTCTGGTCTATAGGGCCTTACATGGACAAGCACCATCTTACATTGGTGATCTTCTTAGTCCCTACACTCCCAGCAGGTCCCTGAGGTCCAGTGATCAAAGCCTACTGGTTGTGCAGCACCAGGCTAAAGACCAAAGGTGACAGATCATTTGCTGCTGTGGCCCCCAGACTCTGGAACTCTCTCCCCCTGAGCATGAGATCAGTGGACTCAGTGGTCTCCTTTAAAAAGCAGCTGAAGACTCACTTGTTCAAGCTGACTTTTGTATGACCTTCTTCAACACCCTCTTTGTGAAGCACCTCGTGATTTTTCTCTTGAGAGGCTCTATAGAAATGATATTTTCTTCTTCATCTGACAGAGGCGAGGCTGCTGAGCACAGGCACTGTCGGTCTCGCTGACCACCACCAACAGGCAAGGTACGGCAGTACGTTTCTTTATTCTGAAAATCTCGGGAGCTTCGCTCCATTTCTGTGTCCGATTTCCTGTCTTTCCTTCCCCAAAAATGTCGAACTTGACCCGTTTCAGAGGCGTTGCACGTAGGAAATAGAGCCGCCACGTAAGGGCCGCAACATGCTGCTCCTGAGACGCGGCCGACTCGCGCTGCTGACGGCTCCGATGGAAAGAAGGGGTTAGACTCTTCTGGGATTTTCTCACTGTATTCTTACATACTGCACCTTTAAGACCAGACAATAACTCAGGACCTACCAAATTACTGATGTGAGCATTTTACTAACTACCTATGATTCACCTGTTCTGCAGAAGCCTGTTAATCACCTGCTGGTTAAAGCCAGGTTGAGTTCCAGGTACAGTTCAAGAGATGAAATGAATGAATGGCTGTGAACAGTATCTTGGTTCTTTCCTGCTTCATGAATTCTCACTGTACTTTGGACTGATGCTAGCCCACAGACCCTACAGAGACTCCACTGTCCTCAGTCATGAGATGATTAACCATTGATCCATTACAGTTCCCATTGGAGTTCCACACATATTCCCCACAGCCATTTAGCTAGAGTAGTTCCCATTTGAAACCAGGAAGCATTTTGCTTTGGCCTTTGTCAGGTTTACACAAAAACAAATTCAGTTCTAATGAGGTCCAAATTAAGACCAGTTTCTCATGTCATGAATCAGACTCAATAGGTTCTAAAATCCCCCTATTTAATAAAATGCTTGACTGGAACTAATCGTTTTCTGAGTAAGTACAGTCCTATAGGTGACCTGAGTAAGGACAGTCCTATAGGTGACCTGAGTAAGTACAGTCCTATAGGTGACCTGAGTAAGTACAGTCCTATAGGTGACCTGAGTAAGTACAGTCCTACAGGTGACCTGAGTAAGTACAGTCCTACAGGTGACCTGAGTAAGTACAGTCCTATAGGTGACCTGAGTAAGTACAGTCCTATAGGAGGCCTGAGTAAGTACAGTCCTATAGGTGACCTGAGTAAGTACAGTCCTATAGAAGACCTGAGTAAGTACAGTCCTATAGGTGACCTGAGTAAGTACAGTCCTACAGGTGACCTGAGTAAGTACAGTTCTATAGGTGACCTGAGTAAGTATAGTCCTATAGGAGACCTGAGTAATTACAGTCCTCCAGGTGACCTGAGTATGCACAGTCCTATAGGAGACCTGAGTAAGTACAGTCCTATAGGAGACCTGAGTAAGTACAGTCCTACAGGTGACCTGAGTAAGTACAGTCCTATAGGTGATCTGAGTAAGTACAGTCCTATAGGAGACCTGAGTAAGTACAGTCCTATAGGTAACCTGAGTAAGTACAGTCCTATAGGTGACCTGAGTAAGTACAGTCCTATAGGTGACCTGAGTAAGTACAGTCCTATAGGTGATCTGAGTAAGTACAGTCCTATAGGTAACCTGAGTAAGTACAGTCCTATAGGTGATCTGAGTAAGTACAGTCCTATAGGTGACCTGAGTAAGTACAGTCCTATAGGTAACCTGAGTAAGTACAGTCCTATAGGTAACCTGAGTAAGTACAGCCCTATAGGTGACAGTGTGGAGGAAAAGTGAGTTTAAACAGGAAGTCTTCTGCCTCGGCTGACTTTAGCATGCTAGCTGCTCCGCATCAAATGCTTAGCAAATGTTATTATTCATGAGCGTTTTCAGAGGAATGAATTTTACTTTTACTATGTAACATGTCAGGAACAATGTAACTTTTCATGACACTGAAAGTGAAACGTTACATCTTTTGTCGTTTCTGTGCTTTAGGCATTCACTGAAGAAAGATCACCTCATCTTTGGGCAGCTGTTGCTGTTTTTGCTCTTTCCTCTGTAGCTCATCTTCTTCCTGAAATTCACGTCTGTCCTCCCCACACCTCCTCAGCTCCTGTTGGTTCCACTTGGCTTGGACCCGTCTGTGTCGGTGCCTCTCCAGCTCCTGGTTCTCCTCCTGCAAATCCATGTGGAAGTTCTGCAGTTGCTGCTCCGCGCCCAGAATGGCTCCATCTCTGCTGCACACAATGATCTCTTTGTTTTGCAGGCTGCTGATTAGAGGTTCATCAGAACAGCATCAGAAACTTGCTGCATGATGAATTTAGAAACGGTAAAAGAGTTTTTTTTTTGTTAAACAGCCTTGAGATCTGTTTTGTACAGGAGACTTACATCTGAATCTCCTCCTTCCTGTTTGAAATCAACATGTCCCTCTCTTTCTTCCTCCGTTCTTCATCCTCTCCTTCATTCCTCCTCTCCATCTCGCTGGTAGTCACATTTTCTTTTTGCTCTGGCATCTGGAATCGGCTGGAGGACATCCTGAAGGCCTGAGGGAACTTCTTTGTAACAACTTTGTTCTCCAGGTCCTCTTCTAGGTTCTCCTCCTCACTGCCGTCCTGGCTGAGCTCCTGCTGCCGCCTCTGTTTCTCTCTGCGCTGAGTCCAGTCACTGAAGCCCTCGTCCACCTCAATAGAAGGAGAACTGCTGGACTTCATGTCGCTTTGCCACCTGAGAAGGGATGGGAGTGCAAAACATAAGATTTCATTTGTAATGAATTAGAACAGATGTTTTCCTTATGAGCCATGAGTGTGAAGATGTTGCTGCAGAAACTGTTGTCTAAATGTGTAATGTTACCCTGAGAGCCATCTGTAGGGTTATTTATTAAGACTGCTGTGGGAAGTATGAGACTCATGGGGCTGGTTTAGGAATGTGGGTCCATTCACACCAAACATTTCAGTGGATTCCTTCAAAAACCAGTGGGCTGTAGTGAACTGGTGACATGTCCAGTGTGCACCCGCCACCCTGCAGCAGGATCAGGCAGGTGTGAGAAACAGATGGATGTCCTTACTCACATGTTCTCCTTTGCTGGCATCTCGGTGTCTGGTGTAAAATCGTCAGGTGTCAAGCCATTGTTCCTTTGTCGTAAAGACTGTCGAGCTCGTTGACGACGCTCCCGCTCCACCTCCTCAGCATCTTCAATGCTCCTCTGGGAGGTAAGTCTGGAAAAGAAGGCTTTGTTGTTGTGGCTTTCAATAAGACAGAACCATGTCTCCAAATACAGGTGAAACTCAAAAAATCAGAATCTGGTGCAAAACTTCTTCTGGTTGGGTAATTCAACCCTAAAACCGTAAAAGGGTGAAACTAATGAATGAGACTGACTCGTTCCCTGCTAAACCAGAGGCTCCGTGGTTTTATTTGTTATATCTGTAGTGATTAGGGCTCACAGCTGATGAAAACCCCACGATCAAAATCTCAGACGATTAAAATATTGTGAAAAATATTCTAGACTCAAAGTGTTACACTCTAATCAGCTAATAATCCAGAACACCTGCAGAGGTTCCTGAGCCTTTAGATGGTCTCTCAGTCTCAGCTGGATTGCTGGCATTAATGAACGTTTGCATCAGATTAAAATTTTCCAGTTTCACCTGTAGATGAGGAGGTCATTTGTGTGTGTGTGTGTGTGTGTGGGGGGGGGGGGGGGGGGGGGGGGGGCAATGTTGCAAATTCTAGAGATTCTTAGAGATGTTTGGTCGATAGACTTCATTACACAAAGTTCTCCTAGAAATCATCAATTGAGGAGCTAACTGGTAACATCTAATTATAACTGAGAGCTCCGTGGTCTAGGGAAAGGGCGTCTGACCTGAGACTGGGTGATCGTGGGTTCAAATCCACGGCCGGGTCATACAGTACCAGTGACTTTAAAAATGGGACCCAGTGCTTGCCTGTCTGACTCTCGGCATTAAAGGATCGGATTGGGGGGTTAAACCACCAAATGGTTCTAGAGTGTGGCCGTGTGTGCAGCTCATGGCTCCCCACAGGGCTGGGTCAAAGGCGGAGAAATAATTTCATCAGTGTGTGACAACTAATGGGACTTTAACAGAAATGTATACATCTCATAAATATTTTAAATCCTGCTAATGTTAAAGAATAGCTGGTGTATAAAGTTTAAATTTCCCCTTGCAGCAAGTTCAAATAAACTTTTTGCTATCACTGCAGGAGTCAAACAGGTTCTCCTCCACCTTTTGTTGTTCTCCTGTAAACTGACACCGCAGACTTGCATGAGCTTGCTGCTTCCCAGAACCTTTCCATGAATAATGAGTGACAAAGTGCCCCCCCATCCCCGTAGGCCAGTGTGATGCATGTATGTGGTCAGAATGATGCATCCAGACTGACTCATTAAGATGACATAGCAGACAGCTTCAATACATCATCATTCAGTACGTATAAATGTGACAAGCAAACCCGTGGTTATCAGCTGGATGAAAAACTCCAATGACTGAATAATAACATGTTTGGTTTTGAGCCTGAGAGTCTAACCGGATCTGTAATGCAGACCTGAATGATGGAAGACATCTGTGAGATTAAGTCACTTCGCTAAAACAAGTCAAGGCAACGAAGGGCATTAACTCACTCTGACACATCAGCACAGAGACTTCCACCTCCCAGAGAGGCAAACAACGTAACCCAGCGATGGTTGTAAAGGTGCCTTAAGACTGAGCCAAGCAGAATGTGTCACCATCAATGTGCAGACCAACAAAGCCGCTGTCAGCTTTAGTTTCAAAAACAAGCGAAACACCAACTCCAGCAAGTACTCTCCCCTCACCTTTGTGAACCCGTTTAGAACTCCTGTTAAAGACCCATCCATCCATCATGGGGTTACAGGGGTTATCATCAGCGTAGGTCCCTGGACCTCTGCCTCTCCAGCTTCCTGATCTGGCTCATCCAGAGGCATTCCCAATAATCTCTCTGTTGAGTCCCAGGTCTGCTCCGAGTTTTCATCCAAATCTAAAACCCTGACATGGATGACGGCCAGATGGCATCTTTACCAGATACCCAGACCACATCAGATGTCCACCCTCAGCTCCTGGTCAGAGCTGAGGGTTGGAATGTGGTCTGATCGGTAAATCAATAAGTTTGTGTTTCAGCTCAGGTAACTTATCACCGTGGTCAACACCTACAGGGTCCTTACTGCTGCAGATACTGTCACAATTCATGCATTCTACTATTGAACAGGACACAGTTCCTGCAGCGCTGGTTGTGCTGCTTTTGTCTCAGCTTAGTCTTGGTAGGTGTTCACGTACAAAGTTTCATGCATCCTTCGATGTTTTTCTGCTCAAAATTAACCAACAAACAAATAACAACTACAAAACGCTTTTAAAAACTAATGACCCTCAGTTTGCCACGAGATTTATTCTCTCTCTATATACATATATATATATATATATATGTATATATATATATATATATATGTATATAGGGTTAGGGTTAGCAGCTCGAAGGTGCAAACAGGAACAGACTTGTGACTGTTTGTTTGTCTTTTTTCTGCAGCTTCTCTCTGGTGTGTGGGCGAGGATATAACACAGTTCTGATCAAACAGAGGGATCGATACCGCGTTAGGTGGAAGATGAGAGTCTACATGTTACATGTTTGAGCGCAGACTCTGAAGTCATCACCGGCTGGTCATGAGGGTGTTGGCATGAGGCAGGAAATGCAACAAGAGAAGTTTTTATCTAAAAGGGTCAGAGTGGAAACAAACAGGATGAAATCCTAAAAAACAAGCAATAGCCAGGCTCAAGGGGGATTCCTCTCTGACACCGGTTCCCTCTTCCAGAGACATTTGTGTCCCAGCTGCTCTAAAGTCTGAGGTCACTAGATAAACATCTGCTGTTCTGCAGTATTTTTGCTCTGTGGTTTGTTTTAGACAAACATAAAGAACAGAAGGATTAATGTGTTATTATGTCAAAGAGGTTAAGTGAATTCACAATCCCCTAATACCCTCAAAACCCTGAGTGACCCAAAACACTTCCAGTAATCCCACTCTGCTCCCCGCAGGGCAAACATGTTTACCATAAAATATTGACACCATAAATATCGAAACAGACACTTTTATGACAAACCCTTAGGTTTTCACACAGTTAGTGTGTGTGTGTGTGTGTGCGTGCGTGTGTGTGTGTGT
>SSNQ01034716.1:671348-683848 GCA_006942095.1 Nothobranchius kuhntae
CACACACACACACACACACACACACACACATGCACGCATGAACACACCCATGCACGCATAACACACACACACACACACACACACACACATACACACACACGCACACACGCACACGCACACACACACACACACACACACACCACACACACACACACACACACACACACACACACACACACACACACACACACACACACACACACACACACACACACACACACACACACACACACACAAACACACACGACATTTACACCAAGTAGTGTTTCCATTTAGTTTTAGTAAGAGATAAACTTTATTGTATTTATCCTAGTGAATCTATAATTAAAGAGTAAACTAATAGTAGCACATTCAGAGTTAAAGAAAGTAAAATGTTATTATCAGGAGAGGGAGAATGTTTAAGTGGTTAGCAGCAGTGTGTTGGACGATGGCCACAGCTCAGCAGAACATCATTGTAGCTTCTTCTGAGGAGAAAAACACTTAGAGAAAAAATAAACAGCTGAAATTGCAGGAAATAATACAGTTAAAGAGCAGATTGTAGAAGAAAGTAGTCAAGTGTGGAAAGTGGTCAGTATGTCCTCCAGCAGTCTAAGCCTATAGCAGCATAACTAAAGCGATAACTCTGGATAACCTAGCCTTTTTAGATGGGGGCATTTTGGAGGCAGGGCAAGGGAGAGCCGTCTTTACCGACTGTACACTCCACCTCCCTCTACTCCCCCACTTGTCCAGATCTGGGCTAACATCAGATTTTAACCATAGGCCCCATCAAAAAAATGTTTTAAGCCTTGTCTTAAAAGTAGACAAGGTGCTCAGGTAACCAGTGATGGTTGTACCCAATGTGCAGCAGTACCGGGACCAGAGTGAATAGGGTGTGTATGGGGAGCATGAGTGGGTGTCCGGCGTGCATTTTTGTAAGTCTTCGGTTGTATGTGTATGTGTGAGCATGAGGGAGGGAGTGTGTGACTGTGTTTGTGTATGACTGTATATGTCAGGTGGGGCCGTTGACTCCTCCCCTCTCCTGGGACTTCTTTTGATGATATAGATCTTCGTCTCCCCTCCCCCTGCCACACCTGGTGTGTAATCCATGCTTTTATCATCTCTCGACTGGATTATGCAAATTCCATTTTAATTGGGTTACCTGCCTCCGCTCTTAACAGGCTTCAAGTCGTACAGAACGCGGCAGCCAGGTTTTTAACAAACACTCCTAGGAGAGAACATATCACACCTGTACTGGCGCAGTTCCACTGGCTACCCGTAAACTTTAGGGTCAAGTTTAAAATCCTGACTTTTGTTTTTAAGGCCCTGAACGGTCTGGCACCGGATTACCTGTCGAATCTTGTCACTAGGTATGTGCCAAACCGGGCGTTGAGGTCTGCTGATTGCCTGCTGCTTCGTGTTCCATTAATGAAATACAAAACGCGGGGGCAGCGTGCTTTTGTTTATGCTGCTCCGACACTAAGGAATGCACTTCCTCTTTCGGTGAGGCTGGCACCATCCCTCCTCCGGTTCAAATTGCTGCTGAAGGCTCACTTTTACTACCAGGCATTTTTAAATCCCTGACTTTTATTATTTTATTATGTGTCTTTTTATTGACTGTAACTATCTGCCTTGTTGTGCATTTTATTGTTGACTGTGTATTGTTTTATATTGTGTTTTTACTTTTTATTCTGTACAGCACTTTGGTCGGCTGCCATGCCGTTTTTAAATGTACTTTATAAATAAAGATGGTATGGTATGGTATGGTATGGGTGTGGTGCCTTGGTCTGCCTGAGTGTTCGTGGCTCCCGGGTCAGGGGGTTTAAGATCTTTGGCGCCTGCCTGGTCGATCCCGGTGGCTGCCTGGGGTCTGGGTCCCTGGGCTCTGCTGGGTCCCCGGCAGGAGTGGTCGCCCCTGGGTCCCGGGTCGCTGGGTACCGGGCTCGGCCGGCTAGGGGGTGGAAGGCTGCGGGCGGGCCTGTGGGCTTGCCGCTGATATCTCCAGGGACTCTGCCGACTGCTGGTTGTGGCCCCCCGGGCGACCCTCTGTGCCTCTCGATGGGGGCGGGGGCCTTTCTGGTTGCAGTCTCCTTGGGGTTCCTGTGTTCTGGGGCAGCGCCTGGATCTCTGGGACTTGGAGCTCCCCCCGTCTCTTACGCATCTTTGGGGGGCGGATCTGTGGTCCCTCACACTCTCTATTGGACGCTCCTATAGAGAAACCTTACATAAACAAGCGCGTGTACACACACAGGTGCTCACATGGTGCTCTCAAAAGTATGGGCTTGGGCACGTTCAACACAGGTCTTAAGGCTGTGGTTGCCACTACATGCACTATGATTTATTATCGTGTGATTGTTCAGTTAAACAATGTTGATTTTATATTTCATCATCAGGTTAACGCAGTGATAGCTTGCTCCTGATGTATTGTTGTGTGTCCCATGGTTTTCTCTTTCTGCAGGCCTAGAAGCAGACTCTTGGCAGACTCTCGCTGGGGAAACAGGATCCCCCCCCCCCACACACACACACACACAGCCTTCCTCTCGGTGTCTCATGTTGTGAATTGTTGATGTTCTGTTTTTATAAGTTTGAGGCGTATTTTTTTTTTTTTTGCATAGTAAAGCCACGCCCTGCCGGGAGTAACTCTGGTATGCTTTTTTCCCCTCCCCCAATTTATCCTCATGTGATCCCCTTTTCATCTAATTAACGGTAGTGCGACTCTTGTTGCGAATGACCACAGTACCAATTCTTCTGTACCGAAACAATTGCCCCTCGGGAATGATTAAAGTTTTTTTGAATTTGAATTTGAATTTGACTAAAGCTGGGAGCTGTTCCATAAGAGAGGAGCCTGATAGCTAAAAGATCTGTGTCCCATCCAATTTTTAGTTATTCTCGGAACCACCAGTTAGGGCTGGGTGATATATCGATATTTTTAAAATATTGATATCATTTTTAAACAAGACACAAGATGACGTGATATCTTTATATCGATATAACTGGTCAAACTGCTATGCTAGCAATTAGCCACTATGCTAGCGACATGTTACTCCATCTCTAAGCAGTTATTACGTGTATTCTCACAAGTTTGCTCAGTCTGAGAGCCTCTAGGTAAATGTGCTGCTCTAAACTTTGTATTTAGGTTCTGGTTTTTAATTATTTGGGGATGTTCAATGCCAATGGAGTTCCATTTTCCATCCTGCTTGTGAGGAGCCAGAGAGACGAGCCAAACCCCTCCCTACCCTGTGTAATGGGAAATATCTATGGATAACCGGAGTGGCCAAATTACCTCAAACGTATTGTAAGGGTTTGAATAGTAAACTATAAGGCAAACGTTTAATTTTGAAGGTGAGCTCAAAGGGTGATAAATGTTGTTCTGGGTCCATTTTTTTCCGCTGTAGTTTGCTATGCTAGTAAATACTCCATTACGAGTGATTCTGTTGAGCAAGTTAAGAGTTTGTAAGGCGTGAGTTTCGGCAGCAGCAGCACGAAAATAAAACTCATAAAAGAGCAACCAGAGACTCTGAGTCATTATAGTATAATCGCTGATAAGAGTCAGTACTGTTAGACTCCAGCCATGTTTGCCCTGATAACTAATAAACTCCATGGTGCATGACCCATGTGATCTTCAGTAGATGAAATTACATCATCATACATTTAGCTTAACATGATAGATTTTTTTTTCTCTGGAAAGTAAATATACGATATGGCCACCTCTAGATGAAATTTAAATAATTTTACATTAATTATGAATATATAATTAAAAAGTGCCTGTGGGACATACACCCCTAGCTCTCAACTGTGTGTGTGTGTGTGTGTGTGTGTGTGTGTGTGTGTGTGTGTGTGTGTGTGTGTGTGTGTGTGTGTGTGTGTGTGTGTGTGTGTGTGTGTGTGTGTGTGTGTTAACAGATAGATGTGCCAGTGTTTCTAAAGCTCAGACTGGTAGAGAATAGGCACTAAGGTTAAAGTTTGACAAGAATCAATACATTTTCATGCATTTCATCTACCGTTTATGTATAAAGATTTCTCAAGTGTCATGAGCCGGGGTGAGTTTTCTTCTCATTTCTCACCATCTCTGAGTGTTTGGTTTCAGGAGAGGGAGCGACAGCTGCTCCTCATTCAGCTAATCAGCGGGCCTGCTTATAAGGAGGATGGTGGACGTGACTCGACGCCGGAAGATTACTACTGACTGGTTGGCTTCACCTCAGGACTTCCACCCAACTCTGTACGGATCTCTCACTGGCTCGCTTCCTGGTTCACCATCCACCCGCTTGACCGATCCGCTCTCCACTGCGCCTCTTTCCCTCTCCAACCCCACACCTGCTCGGATACATTCCATCACCAACTCAACTGCTCTCCGTTCATCACCTGGAATATTACCCCGGCTCACCCCTCCCTAGCTCTCCTGATCTTCCCGAACTGTAAGTCCCTCCATCAGTTTCCCTCAATTGGACTACAGATCCCAGTACTCACCTCTGTTACTCTCCCCTCTAGACGTTGCTTCCAGTTTCCCCACCCGCTGGACTTCCAGTGCGCCTTTAGTAACTCGTTTTAAATAAATATTTATTTTTTCCTTCAATTTGTGTCCGTCTCCTGATTCTGCATGTCTTGGGTTAGACATTTGCCCCAGAACATGACAGAATCTTCCGGCCAAAACACTAACCCCGCAGAATCAGTACTCACCAACATTTCTCACAGATTATCCCAACAGGAACAAACTCTCCTCTTGCTTATGGAGCAACTCACCGATGCAAACCAACGATACCAGCAGCTTGAGACAATTGTTCGTCAGATCCATGAGACCCTGTCCCATACTCGCCAGCTGCCTTCTTCAGTGGAACCACCGTCAGCCGCTCAGACAGCCGCAGGAAACCCCGGACAGGAAGCTGCAAGGTCCATGGACGGAACCCAGTTCTGTGTAGCTCCGTCCCCGCTATCAGTGACCTTTGGGGGTGAGTTTGAGGAATGCCACAGCTTCTTGCTCCAATGTCAGCTGGCTTTCGAACGTTGTCCCACAGCTTTTTCCTCAGACTCTGCCAAGATCTCCTTTATAGTGGGTCTTTTGCGAGGAAGAGCATTACGATGGGCAGAGGCTAAGAGCCACAATGACTCGTTTTTACATGGACCTTTTAATTAATTTTTATCCGATTTTAAACTAACTTTTGGGAGTTTTGAGTCCACTTCGGACATCAGGAAAAAACTGTGGACGCTCTCACAAGGCAGGAGATAAGTGGTAGACTTGGCAGTGGAGTTTCGGATTTTGGCAGCCCGGACAACCTGGAATGAGGACGCCCTCATCGGAGCTTTCACCGAGGCTCTTAATGATAGAGTGAGGAACCAGTTGGCCCTATGCCCGGAACCCAGTTTGCTGGAGGAGCTCATCCGTCTGGCCATTTCCATCGATAAACGTCACCGGGAGTTGAGAAGACATGAACTAGAACTGGTTGCCTCCTCTTCACAGGAAAGGGCCCTAGGGCCCAGTGGGCATGTCACACCAGACTCCTCTTCTGCAGAGGAGCCCATGCAGATGGGAAGGACTCACCTCTCTCAGGAGGAGAGAGAACACAGATCAGGTCAGGTCTTTGTTTATACTGTGGCGTCTCTGGACATTTTATTAACAACTGCCCGGCTCTGTTAAAAGGCAAAGCCTGCCGGTAAAACTGGGACTACTGGTGGGCGGTAACTCAGACTCAGTTAGTTCTCGGTGCTCTTTTCCGTGTTCTTTGATTGTAAACTCTAGACAAATCCCACTCAAGGCCCTTCTGGACTCAGGGTGCGAGCAGTCTCTGTTGGACCCTCAACTGGTGGCTGAGTGGAGGATCTCCACAACCAGGTTATCCACCCCTCTCTCTGTCTCCTCACTGGACAACCAAGATCTCTCTACCATCACCCACCAGACTGTTCCCATCCGCCTGCTGGTTTCCGGTAACCACACAGAGACATTGAAATTTTACGTGTTCCCTTCTCCTCAGTCGCCACTGGTTCTTGGGCATTCGTGGTTGGTTCGCCACAACCCCATCCTAGACTGGAAGGAGAACAAGATCCTTGGATGGAGCCCGGAATGTTCCCAACTATGTCTTCAATCTGCTTCACCTCCCACACGTGGTCCCTCAACACTCCCTATGGAGAACATCACCCTGTCTGCCATTCCTCAGGTGTACCACGACCTCAGACAGGTGTTTAGTAAGGAACGCGCTTCTTCTTTGCCTCCTCACAGGCCGTTTGATTGTGCCATCGATCTGCTGCTGGGGGCCCCTCTGGCATCTAGCCATCTCTACCACCTCTCCAAACCTGAGAGAGAAAGCATGGAACATTACATACAGGACTGTCTCACCGCTGGAACCATATGACCATCATCCTCCCCCCTGGGAGCAGGTTTCTTTTTTGTGCCCAAAATGGAGGGATCACTCAGGCCCTGCATCGACTACAGAGGTTTGAACCAGATCACTGTTCGTAATAAGTATCCTCTGCCTTCACTCTCCTCCACTTTTGAGCCAATCCAGGATGCCTCCATTTTCAGCCGGTTGGACCTCAGGAATGCCTTTCACCTGGTGAAGATAAGGGAAGGAGATGAGTGGAAAATGGCATTCAAGACACCCCTGCGCCACTTTGAATACCTGGTAATGCCGTTTGGGTTAACTAATGCCCCCGCCGTTTTTCAGTCTCTAGTAAACTCAGTATTGGGTGATTTTCTTAACAAATTTGTAACAGTGTTCTTGGATGACATTTTGATATTTTCTAAGACCCTGGAGCAGCACGCCCTGCACGTGAGATCTGTATTACAGCGCCTCCTTGAGAATAGACTCTACATCAAGGCTGAAAAATACGAGTTTCATGTTCCCACTGTTAAGTTCTTGGGGTTCATCATTGAGAGCGGGTGGTTAAAGGCGGACCCAGAGAAGGTTAAAGCAGTTACGGAGTGGCCCACTCCATCCACAAGGAAACAGTTGCAGAGGTTCTTGGGGTTTACCAATTTTTACCGTAGGTTCATTAGAAACTACAGTCAGACCGCAGCCTCTTTAACCAGTGTAACCTCCGTCAACAAACCTTTTGTGCGGTCTCCAGATGCTGAGGCTGCTTTCCAGACTCTTAAAGGGAAGTTTTCCAATACCCCCATCCTGGGGCCACCGTCCAGACCCGCAACGTCAATTCACTCTGGAGGTGGATGCCTCGGACACCGGGGTGGGAGCAGTACTATCCCAGGTATCAGTAAAGGACCAACGCCTTCACCCGTGCGCCTTTTTCTCGCATCGTCTCACCCCTGCTGAGAGCAGATACGACGTGGGAGATCGTGAATTACTGGCAGTGAAACTGGCCATCGAGGAGTGAAGGCATTGGCTGGAGGGGGCGGAAAATCCATTCATCATCTGGATCGATCATAATAACCTGGTGTATCTTAAGGAGTCAAAGCAGTTAAACCCACGCCAGTACCGTTGGTCCCTTTTCTTTTCACGTTTTAATTTTCAGATTTCCTATCGTCCTGGCTCAAAGAACACCAAACCCGATGCTCTCTCCAGACAATATACCCCAGACCAGGAAGCTGAGCCAGCTACAATCCTTGCTCCAGCCTGTGTCATCGGAGGAGTCACCTGGGAGGTCAGGGACCAGGTATTGGAGGCCCCCAAGGCGGACCCCGGGCCCAACAACAGTCCTCCAGGAAGGTTGTATGTACCCCAATCCATGAGGAGCAAGGTAATACATTGGGCGCACACCGGCAAATTCTCCCTGCATCCAGGTGTTAGTCGAACTGTGGCCCTTATCAGACGGCCTTTTTGGTGGCCATCCATTTACAGAGACACAGAGTTATGTCTCAGGTTGTCACACCTGCTCCCAACAAAAGGGGGACTATCGCCCTACAGCCGGTCTGCTACACCCTCTACCCACTCCCTCTCGCCCCTGGTCCCACATAGCCCTGGATTTTGTTTGAGGTCTCCCAAAGTCACACGGTTTCACATCCATACACACCATTGTCGACCGCTTCTCCAAAGCTTGTAACCTAGTTCCTTTAAAATCTCTCCCTTCCTCTGCAGTCACAGCACAGCTCCTGTCATGAGCCGGGGTGAGTACTCTTCTCATTTCTCACCATCTCTGAGTGTTCAGCTAATCAGCGGACCTGCTTATAAGGAGGATGGTGGACGTGACTCGATGCCGGAAGATTACTATGACTGATAGTCTCTAGCCTTTGATATAACTCATTTCTAGATCTTGAACTCTTGTGTATTGTGTTAACCTCGATTAACTTTTGGATTTGTTGGATCGCTCACCTCAGGTTGGCTTCACCTCAGGACTTCCACCCAACTCTGTACGGATCTCTCACTGGCTCGCTTCCTCAATCACCATCCACCAGCTTGACAGACCCGCTCTCCACCACGCCTCGCTCCCTCTCCAACCCCACAACGGCTCAGATGCATTCCCTCACATCTCAACCGCTTTCCGTTCATCACCTGGATCATTACCCCGGCTCACCCCTCCCTAGCTCTCCTGATCTTCCCGAACCGTAAGTCCCTTTGTTAGTTTCCTTCAATTGGACTACAAATCCCAGTACTCACATATGTTACTCTCCCCTCTAGACGCTGCTTCCCGTTTCCCCACCCGCTGGACTTCCAGTGTGCATTTAGTTCCTCGTTTTATATAAATATTTATATTTTCCTTCAATTTGTGTCCGTCTCCTGATTCTGCATGTCTTGGGTTAGACATTTGCCCCAGAACATGACAACGTGGTTAAGGCAATATAGAAATGCTGGAGTATTTACTGCTTTAGGCATTCAATAATCTGGCGCTGGCTTGGTGTTGTCCAGGGGTTTTATAGAGAGCATTGCAGGTGGAGTTGATGAGGAGTTAATGTGAGACAGGTGGTTTGGATGAGGTTGATGGTGAGCTGGTAGTGGTTGCTGGGGAAACGGGCTTGGCTGGAGCAGGGGCATGACAAAGACAGCTTGAAGTTAGTTAACTTGTAAATATTTTACAGGAGGAAAAATATCAAGATATATATAGTGTATGGGAATTCAGCAAAAAGATATTGAGATATAAGTTTTGGTCCATATCGCCCAGCCCTACCACTAGTAAACCTGCAGTCTGAGAGCGAATTGCTCGGTTAGGAACGCATGGAACAATCAGATCACTGATGTATGATGGAGATTGATTATTAAGAGCTTTATATGTGAGAAGGAGGATCTTAAAATCTATTCTGAAATTAACAGGTAGCCAATGTAGGGAAGCTAAGACAGGAGAGATATGATCTCTCTTTTTAATTCTCATCAGAACTCTAGCTGCAGCATTTTGGACAAGCTGAAGACTTTTAACCACATTCTGCGGACTTCCTGAGAGTAATGAATTACAGTAATCCAGTCTTGATGTAATAAATGCATGAACTAGTTTTTCAGCATCACTCCTGGAAAGGATGTTTCTAAGGCTGCCACAAACGACTATTTTAATAGTCAACTAGTCGCCAGTTTTGTTGACGATTACTCAACTAATCGTGTCATTCATAAAAGTGTAGCTTATTGCACCGGGATGCTCTAATATACTCATCATATGAAGTGTGATCAGTTATGTGCCATCTAGTAATAAAGACAAGATGATAGCTTATCAAACAACTTTTAATTTACTTTGTAACCTGTTGATACAAATGCTACAGTCAGATGGAGGTAGGCACCTAAAACCAAAAATAAATTGTGCACAAAAATGATGTGTGTTCACAAGAGTCATGGTGGCAAGGAAGAAGCGCTTCATCTTCCAATCTTAACTCAGGAAATGGCAGGACACACCGAGGTATGCCTCTGTAGCACGGCTGGTCCACACGTCAGCAGTCAGGGTCAGGGGCCGTCGGTAGCTCTGAGGGCCTGCTTTATTGTTTTTTACCAAATTATTGATTCTGTTATATCAAATAAAAAAGGTTAAGATTTAACACAAATAAAATGTTTTATGCTTTAAAAATATTAGTTTCTTGACTGTTCCATCAGCAAGCTTTTTATTTTATCATACAATGTATTATATTCTAATGTTTATTTCATTTGTATCCTGAGAGCAACTGAGACAAAGATGCATGCGCGTGCGCACACACACACACACACGCACCTTAAAGGTTGTTTCATATCATTGTGGTGAAGTGGGATCGGCCTGGTTTGTAGTAGTCGTGGTAACCTGGGTTGAACAGCTTTATCATCTCTTTGAAACCGTGATCACCAGCCATGGACAGGAGTCCTGTGACCAACACGCTCACAGTCAGTGGTGGCTCCAGAAATGCTTTTCTGCAGGTGCTATGAAGGAGCTAGTCTTTTTATTGAGGGTGCTATGAAGGAAGTGGTCATGCGTACCTGTTGTTCTCTAAAACACCTTCAACACTAGCAGATACACATGCGTGCACAACACCTCAACAACACCTGAAACAATCATTAATATACATCATAAACATATGAACAATCACTGACTTCTCCATGAAATCATAAACACATACAGCCACACAGAAAACCATCTATAGTGTTGCAAGGTTAGCTAACATTAGCGTTAGCATTTCCAGCGGCAAAACCCTCGACTGCTGCGGCGGTTGAGGGTTGACTCTCTTCATCCAGATCCGTAGGTTTTTGTGGGTCTGAGATCACTTCCAAACATTCATTCGTTTCTGACTGAACCCGTTGAAATGTGGGCAACAAAAAATGATCCATCTTACCACTAGATCTGCCTTTCACTCGTTCACAGGTGGAAAATGAGGTCAAAGGTTAACATCAATTTCCTGTTTTGGTTTCAGTTTTTACTATCTATATGATACTTTACTGATTATTTTTGTTTTGTATGTTGATTATTATCACATCCACACGGGGGGCTGAAGCAGGCAGTAAAGATGGAAAAACTACTGTTGTTAAAAGAAATGTGTGTCAAGTTAGAAAATGTGGGCGCAAGTTTAATAACTTGTCAACTTTTTTCTCCAACGTTAAGACTGCTGCACAAAAAAATAAAAATAAAAAAGACTGCTGCTTGCGTGGGCCCCCTTGTGGCTGTGGGCCCCTGGGCCTGTGCTCAGTTTGCCCATATTATAATCCGGCCTTGACCCTAACAGATGTTCTTGGGGAGTCCAGGAGCTGCAGGATGTAGTGGATGTTGATTGCATAGTCTACTGACCTTTTGGGTCTGTATGCAAACAGCAGGGGTCCAGAAGGGGGTTGGTGATGGACTTACTATGGGAGAGAACCAGGAATTTAAATGACATCAACACCAGAGAATTCAAGGCGACAGCTCTGTGGTGCTCCAACCCAAGGCTTTTGGGTGAATGTTATCAGTGGAAGTTAACACTGTTGACCCTGTGCTTCAGTGTGGGAGGGGTGACAGTCTGGCCTAGCTGCCTTAAGGGGGATCAGTGGCTTAAATAACCTGTTAATGTCCTCCTGTTGGAGGGAGAGAATTGCTGTGGGGGAAGGAGGAGAGGAGGCGATTGCAGCTGAGGAAGGTGTGAAGACTCTCCAACTAAGGGAGACCGTTTGTGACTTGAGATGGGACAAGATGAATCTCACAAATCATTTTTAACCTGAAATGCAGTAGACACATTTTACAGGCTGGTTTAAATCAGGTGACCTGCTGAAGGTCAATTGGATCGACAGTGACTACATCTATAGTCTTTGGAAGTACCTTGGACTGTTCTATACCTAACCCTAACATATCATCACCTATTGGAAGCATCGGTTTCTGAAGCTTTGCTGTTAATCGGAGCCATTTGTAAATGTGTTTCTTGTGTCTTCTGCACAAGTTCCATTTCATAATCTGCTGTTTTTAATTTAGTCCTTAGTTTTTACTGTGTTCTTGGTGTGGCAGTGGCTAGCAATGAGTCTATCTGCCTGCCTGCCTGTCTGTCTGTCTCTTTGGTGTGTTTTCCTTTTCACACTATTCTTTGTAAACCCTACAAATGGTTGTGTGTGAAATTCCCAGTACCGTAATTTCCGGACTATAGAGCGCACCTCAATATAAGCCGCACCGTGCTAAAAGCCGCAGATATCTACTGAATTGAAAACGTAGTTTAACTGGACTCAACTGAACTGATCAGTATCAAACAAAACAGAAAAGTTATTGATTAGTTTACTCATCGTCCTCCTGCGCACCGAAACCACTGAAGTCATCATCTTCTTCAGTGTCGGAGTTGAACAGCCTCAGAAGAGCTTCGTCGCATACCATTTCTGTGGCGATGTCAGTGTCGCTCTCCGTGTTGCTTTCATCATCCTGGGGTGAAGCTGGGAAAACAAGCAGCGCCGTTTTACTGTGAAAAAAATCCTCCTGGGTGCTTCCCGTAGCACTCCTTTAACCATTCCTTCATTAGACTTTCCAGCATCCGTCCTTTCTGGTTGACTAAAGCCGCACCTCATTATAAGCCGCATGGTTCAAAGCGCGAGTAAAGGTAGCGGCTTATAGTCCGGAAAATATGGTAACTGAGCAGATTGTGAAATACTCAGTCTGGTACCAACAACCCTGCCACTCTCAAAATTGCTTAAATCAACTGCCATGTGATTGGTTGATTAGATAATTGCCTTAAAGAGAAGCTGAAC
>SSNQ01034716.1:686679-712047 GCA_006942095.1 Nothobranchius kuhntae
AAAACCAGACTGGGATTTGTCAAAACTGTTTTGTAGTTCCAGTAGTATAATACAATTTTGTATTTTATAGTATTGTATAGTATAGTTAGTTGAATGATGTATTTAATAGGCTATTTAAACTCGTTCTTAATTGTATTTACTTATTTTATTTTATTAACCCTTTGATGCATAATGGTCACTACAGTGGACAGGTACTCAAAATTGTTATTTATTTATTTTTGCTGTCAAGAACAGCTGTTGAAGACTTTATTGCATTTGAGCCCCTCCATTTCGACTTCAGTAAGTCGAGCCAACATATTTCATGTTCAGAATGCACGCTATCCACTGAGGTGGACTTGTAATAAATTATGTGTAGATTAAATGTTACAAAAAATATGTAAATATGAAATTTGTTTCATTCACACCTAAAGATGAATGAAAAAAAAATTGTTTAAAGAATCATGGTTGAAGTTTACATAATTCATGCAACAAAGGGTTAAATTTAACACTAATTGTTTTGAATTGATGAAAGTATGAAAATGCTTATTGTTCATAGTCACAAACAATCTTCACTATCTAGACTAGTCTGGTTGGTCAGTTGTGTTTGTCAATGTTTTACTGTAAAGGTGGAGTAACCAGTACTGCAGAGGAGAGTGGGGACATCTGGTGGACAGAAGAAAACTAACATCGGCCTTAAACAAGCATGATTGTCAGGATGCAAGGAATGGGAATGTGGCTGGAGAAAAGTTAGTCAGAAGATTTAGATCAGTGGAACTGGATTTGTCTCATGGTTTACTCAGCTATAGTGCTTCGGCCTGGTTTTGTTTTCTGATATTTAAAATATGAACAAGCAACCATAAAACCAACTTTAGCCAGTAGATCGGTGATGGCACGCAACTGCTGGATATTCAAATGATGTGTGTTTGTGCGTGTGTATATATATGTGTGTGTGTGTATGTATGTGGGTGGGTGTGTGTGTGTGTGTGTGTGTGTGTGTGAGTGTGTGTATGTTTGTGTGTGTGTGTGTATGTATGTGGGTGGGTGTGTGTGTGTGTGTGTGTGTGTGTGTGTGAGTGTGTGTATGTTTGTGTGTGTGTGTGCGTGTGTGTGTGCATGTGGGTGTGTGTGTGTGTGTGTATGGGTGTGTGTATGTATGTGGGTGGGTGTGTGTGTGTGTGTGTGTGTGTGTGTGAGTGTGTGTATGTTTGTGTGTGTGTGCGTGTGTGTGTGCATGTGGGTGTGTGTGTGTGTGAGTGGGTGTGTGTGTGGGTGTGTGTGTGTGTGTGTGTGTGTGTGTGTGTGTGTGTGTGTGTGTGTGTGTGTGTGTGTATGTGTGTGCGTGCGTGTGTGTGTGTGTGTGTGTGTGTGTGTGAGTGTGTGTATGTTTGTGTGTGTGTGTGCGTGTGTGTGTGCATGTGGGTGTGTGTGTGTGTGAGTGTGTGTGTGTGTGTGTGTGTGTGTGTGTGTGTGTGTGTGTGTGTGTGTGTGTGTGTGTGTGTGTGTGTGTGTGTGTGTGTGTGTGTGTGTGTGTGTGTGTGTGTGTGTGTGTGTGTGTGTGTGTGTGTGTACACATGTGCATGTGTGTGTGTGTGTGTGTTACACTCCTCAACGGCATCTTCTTGACATTCCCTTTGAGACTGCGGGGATAAAGTTAGCTCCTCAAGAAACCTTAGAGGCCCTGGAGGACTGGGCCCCTGGCAGATCTCAAACCACCATACAAGGATGTGTCTATGTGTCCCTACAGGACTGGATGGGTACTTTATTAATTTATTCATTAATTTATTGAGTTATGCAAATGCTATTGTGTATGTAATGCTGTGTATTTTCCTTCTACCGTGTGTTAAGCGCCGTGGTCGGTTTCTGCTGTTGTAAAGTGCTAAAATGTACAAAGTTGGCTTGGCTAAATAAAGACTAAAGATGACTTATAGGACAGAAATTCCAAACATGGAACTGATATCAGCTGATAATCTCATAGATTATACTCAATGTTACTCTTAATGTCTACGCATAAAGATGTTTAAGAGGCTGCTCTTAAATAACAGTGACACACGCGTCCTTCGACAGTTGCCTCATACAGCCAGAAAAACAGTACAAATCAAATGTAAAACTATAAACGGCAGGAGAAGTAAAAACCATGAACACCGATCCATTTTGACAGCAATGTTGAATGTTTTAACTACGTAACTATTGCTAACAACAATGAACAACAACGCGGTGCTGTTAAATAGCAAAAATGGCCTGTATGTGATATAGCACCCTCTAGAGTCATTCACACCCTGGTGGGGATGAGCTACGATGTAGCCACAGCTGCCCTGGGGCACACTGACAGAGGCAAGTCTGCCATACACAGGCGCCACTGGTCCCTCCGAACACCACCAGCAGGCTAGGTGGGTTAAATGTCTTGCCCAAGGACACAATGACAGATTGAGTGGGGCTCGAACCTGCAACCTTCGTATTATGGGGTGAGCACCTAAATCTTCTTTCCGGAGTATTTCTCTTATTTGATGGCACCATCTAGTGGCTGACAAGCATATCACACAAAAAGTCTGTTCTGTTTGTTTAAGATCACGACGTCACGTTTCTGTTTATAAATGTGCTTCTGTGGCCGACTAACAGCTAAAACACGTTGTTTTACGAGTATTATTCTCATGTCATGTTGTGTTTTCATAATTATATTTTAGAGACTTACTTGTCCGTGCAAAGTTCATCAACTCTGCATCAGCCGAGGGATTCCTTACGTGTGAAGCAAATAAACGGTAGTCTAACGCTATTGGTTAGTTCTGGTCGGAGCTCAGTTTCCTGTTGAATGGAGCTCTGCGGGGCAGGGGGCGTGATTAGCAAAAAAAAAAAAGACGTATTGCTTACATTTAATCACAGTACATGATGAGACAATCGCTTTTACGGATTTCTTAAAAATCATACATCATTTCTGAAACTCCAGAAAGCAGCTTTAACTCCTGTGCCACCGTCACCTATCGCCTCTTTCAAAATGGAAGAAAACAGACTATAAAAATGAGAAAGAAATGAAGACAATAACTACTTCCTGGTAGCACCGGGCGCAGCCATGGACGTAATTATCACTTTAGAAGGGGGGGGGGGGGGATCTTTACAGTATGCTCTAATGGGAAACAGGCTTCAACACAAACGGTTGTTTTCCGCTTGGTCCTAGAGCTCAACCAGTGTCAATTTAATATGGCGTAATATTGTTTTTGGATGGTAAAAAGTGTGGGGGTCAAACCTTGACTTTGGAAAAAGTGGGGGGACATGTCCCCCCCCCAAAAAAAATTACATCCATGGGCGCAGCCATCTTTCTGTTTGGGATCTCAGGGTCCTGTGAAACCTGCAAGTTTGCAGCTTGAATTCTGAATTCATTGCTCCATTTCCGGCTAACTTATCTAGGAAAAATCAGTTTAGATGACAACTGGAACGCACCACAAGCACCAGAGCTGTGACATAAGAAAACTACAAAGATGGCTCCGGAACGGTGCTTGTTTGAAAGCAAAAGCAAAAGAAGAGCTGTAAATAAACAGTTAATAATAATTTGTGAGTTCTGTGACAATTCCCTGTGAATGTCATAAATACCTTTAATTATAAAACCAGACAGCTTTGACTTAAAACTGCATTTCATTCTTAACCTGGAACACTTTTATACTCCATATTTGTATTGATCTGTCTGTCACAGATAAACACCGTACAATTGAGATATTCTGTCACTCTCTCAACAGGTTGTAGTTCAGAGTCATCAGGAAAACATGTGAAACTGGACCTCTGAACCTGTAGAGCTGGCTCACAGGTGGACCATCACAGGACTACTGTGCAAATGTCCTGATGGAACAGGAATCTGGCTGAGGGGCACAACATCTTTATGTCATGAGAACTAAAGCTAAAAATGCTCTTCTGGGAAAAGCTGGAGATGAGAGGTGGGAAGAGGTTTGACTTGTTGAGGAGGCCCCAGCTAGAGGGAGAGAAGACTAAACAGTATTTTATAAAAACCACTGATTGCGGTTATGTGACTATTGTATCTCAGTCTTTTCTCTCAGGATTCTGCTGTTCGTTTCTCCGTCGTCAGCTTGAATCGTCTGAAGGGATTCATGAAAAAGCACCAAAATCATTCATTATTTTAAAATATTTATTTCTACTGTTTACATAAAAATTTGCACATTTTGAACAACAGCTCTGCCAGATGTTTTAGGAACATGTGGCGTGGTGTTTTACGGTATGGTTAAGTCTCTCAGCGGACACGGTCTCAGAAAACCCCAAACATGAGCTTTAGCTCCTGAACGTCTGCAGGGGCTTCACTGATGCTCAGAACCTCCTGGATCTCTCACGTAGATGCACGCCTCCCTGTCCTTCGTCCTAGCTGGTCCTAAGGGATTTTAGGCAGACTCGAACATCTTCTTCCTGTCAGCCTTGTCTTCAATGTTTTTACGCCAGTCTCCAATAGCCTCAGTCGGCTGGTGAAAAAAACAAACAAAAGTTAACTCCACGCCCCACAAAACATGTAACTCTGGTGTTCCTGCTACACGTTATAGAGAAATAATCCTATTCATCAATGACAGCTTGCTGAACAACCTATGTTCAGAGAAATAGAGCATTCTTCAGGACTGATGAGCTAACAGGTAGTCCAAGACCAGAGCATGTCGTTCTCTTCATAAAAATAACTCCAAATACCTAAATTTCACAGACACAAAAGCTATTTTATTAAAGAGAGGGTGTTCAGGAAGTCAAATAGTTATTATTTATAAGCTTTTGGCAGAAACATACTTCAGAATGACAGAACATGTCATTTTGTAATTATGCTGGGATATATTAGATATCTGGATTCTTGGAATTCCCAATTAGGAAAAGCAAGAGGCATGACTTACAATGTCAAATTTGGTGAAGTGTTTATGTGATGTCATTTCCTCCAACAAAGTGTTTGTGCGATGTCATTTCCTCCAACAAAGTGTTTGTGCGATGTCATTTCTTCCAACAAAATGTTTCTGTGATGTCATTTCCTCCAACAAAGTGTTTGTGCGATGTCATTTCCTCCAACAAAGTGTTTGTGCGATGTCATTTCCTCCAACAAAGTGTTTGTGTGATGTCATTTCCTCCAACAAAATGTTTCTGTGATGTAATTTCCTCCAACAAAGTGTTTGTGCAATGTCATTTCCTCCAACAAAGTGTTTGTGCGATGTCATTTCCTCCAACAAAGTGTTTGTGCAATGTCATTTCCTCCAACAAAGTGTTTGTGCAATGTCATTTCCTCCAACAAAGTGTTTGTGCATTGTCATTTCCTCCAACAAAGTGTTTGTGCGATGTCATTTCCTCCAACAAAGTGTTTGTGTGATATCATTTTCGCCAACAAAGTGTTTGTGTGATGTCATTTTTTCCAACAAAGTGTTTGTGTGAAGTCATTTCCTCCAACAAAATGTTTGTGCGAAGTCATTTCCTCCAACAATGTGTTTGTGTGAAGTCATTTCCTCCAACAAAATGTTTGTGTGATGTCATTTCCTCCAACAAAATGTTTGTGTGAAGTCATTTCCTCCAACAAAATGTTTGTGTGATGTCATTTCCTCCAACAAAATGTTTGTGTGATGTCATTTCCTCCAACAAAGTGTTTGTGTGATGTCATTTCCTCCAACAAAGTGTTTGTGCGATGTCATTTCCTCCAACAAAATGTTTGTGTGATGTCATTTCCTCCAACAAAATGTTTGCGTGATGTCATTTCCTCCAACAAAGTGTTTGCGTGATGTCATTTCCTCCAACAAAATGTTTGTGTGATGTAGGGTTGGATGATATAGAAAAAAAGTACATCCATTTATTTTTACATTGATAATTGTTGAAAAATATTTAAAAAATTGTAGAAAATATATTTTATGTGCAGCCCTGCCCATTTTATTTTGGTATTTTTATTTTTTCTCAGCCTCTTCTCGCAGAGACATCTTGCTGCTTCATTGGCTTGAGAGGGGGAGGACCTGGTGAAGTAGTGTGCCCGAGTGTGTGGTTTTGATTGGTTAGGAGTAAGTAGTGAGTCTAGTATGCTGCTACCTGATAGGTTGTAATGACAATAGGAAACATTTTAATCAAAGTTTTATCGACCCATTTTATTTCTATTGCACATGTCTATTGATAGATATACTGAACTACTGAATTATCGTCCAGACCTAGTGTGATGTCATTTCCTCCATCTAAGTGTTTCCCCCACCAAACCCCTGATTTAATTATGTGTGACTGGCTGGTGTTCCAACAATAATAATTGACGTCTATATTGCAGCTTGTTAACTTTTCACAGTGGAAATGTAATTTCTCACCTCCTCTTTGGTCTCCTTCTTCACCTGCTTCAGGTTGGCTCTCAGGTCCATGTTTACCGTGTGTTTGGAGCCCAACAGAGCCTTCAGCATGGCATCAGCAGACATACGTACTTTCTTCAGGGCAGGTTTCTTCACTCCAGCCAAGTCCACCACCTTCAACTTCAGATCCTCAATCTGGGATTAGAGACATGATTTTGGGTAGTGTGCTACTTAAAAATACATTGTAAGCCAAAAATGTCTTCAAAAACTATTATTTCTATTATTTTTCTCTTGTCTTGGTAACAGCTAACAGCTCTGTTCATAGCAGCTCACTCTATAATTCAGTTTGTTTATAAAGTACCAAATCAAAACAAGAGGCTCTTCACAGAGTAAACGTTCCAGTCGAGTTCAGTTCATTATGATAATAGGTTAAAAGTTTCCTATGTAAGGAACTCAGCTGTAGTTACACTCCATCTCTACTGTTGTTTATATCTACTGTTTTATTGTGTTGGTTATTACTTTAAAGGACATTAGGTGTCCTGAAAGGTGCATAAAATATTATTATTATTATTATTATTATTATTATTATTATTATTATTATTATTATTATAGTTTTTATTGTTTGCAGGTTCGATCCTGGCTCTGGACAGAGAATTCTGCTGTTGTGTCCTTGGGCAAGACACTTAACCCCCCTTGCCTGCTGGTGGTGGTCGGAGGGACCGGTGGCGCCCGTGCTCGGCAGCCTCGCCTCTGTCAGTGCGCCCCAGGGCAGCTGTGGCTACATCGTAGCTCATCACCATCAGTGTGTGAATGTGTGTGAATGGATGAATGATACACTGCAGTGTAAAGCGCTTTGGAGTCCTTACTCTGAGAGGGGCTATACGAGTACGGGTCATTTATCATTCATTTATTATTATTATTATTATTATTATTATTATTATTATTATTATTATTATTATTATTATTATTATTATCTTTATTATTATTATTATTATTATTATTATAGTTTTTATTATTATTATTATTATTATTATTATTATTATTATTATTATTATTATCATTATTATTATTATTATTATTATTATTATTATAGTTTTTATTATTATTATTGCACCTCTTTAAAAATTAAACTGAAGCAAAAACCTGTTTGTTTCCCTGCTGGTTGACTAGATAAAGGCATTGATTCTGTTAATTCTATAAAAAATAAACCTTTTACTTTTAGAGTAATGTCATTGTTTAAACACTCAGAATTGAAATATTTAAAAGTTAATGTTTTTTATGCTTTTTGACTATTATCTTTTATACTTCATTTTTAATAGTTTTTTTAGTCACATAAAAAAATGACATCAAAGTTCAATTCAATTCAAAAGTTCTATTACTGCCTGACGTCAGGGACATCCCGGCCGCCGAAGCGCTCACGAAATTCGGCCGCTGCTCGCTGCTCCTCAGTTCAGACCAGACGCTTGTTTCTCCGCTCCGGTCGAGGCGCACCGCGTAGTTTTTCTTTTAATCACTTGGTGTCCTCCATTTCCTCTCTGCCTTTTCTCTGCTCTTTTCCTCTACTCCCCCCTCCCCCTGGCTGTTTGTGTGTGTGTTCGTGTGTGTGTGTGTGTGTGTGTTCGTGTGGTTTTTATGCAGTGTCTGTTTACAAACACATTTGACTATTGCGGAATTGTATTTTGAAATGCTTTATTTTGTTAAATTTACCGGCCTGCCTCTTATGTCTAGGTTTGACTTCCTGCCAGAATTGACGCGATTCACCCCGAAAAAATAGAGCAGACGCCGAAACGATCGCTGCACGGCGTGGGCTGGAGTGCCGGCACGCAGCGCTTCGCCGGCCCATGTGGTCTATAGAATAAGACAACAAGGGCGCCGAATGAAGGCGGTCCCTGTTTCGCAGTGCTTCGGCAGCCGGTGTGTCCCTGGCATAAATGTTTCATAAAAGTGGAACTGAAAGCAGTTCTTTGTCTCAGACTCAGATGAACTTAGCTGAGCCCTCAGGAGGAGATGACCTTGTGGCCTCGTGTGATGCTTGTGTCATCACATCTGTCAACATTGTTGCAAGTACAGTTTAACCGTAAGTCAGCGTTACCTCCTGTGACCTCATACATCTAACTGTGAGAAGAATATTTAAAACTCACTTCTTTGTCTGCCTTCTGAACTTTGGCCTCGATGTCATACCTTTCCTCATCAACCTTGTCAATGGCCTGGTGGAGCTTCTTGCAGACTTCCTGTAGAAGCACAGAATCAGCAGAGTAGTTCACATTTCCCGTGTGATGAACAAAACTGAAGAATCAGAGGTCTGGGTGTCAGAAAGCTGTAATAACTCATCAGTTTTCCACTGAAAGATGAAACTTTATCTTTTGGACTGACCATGAGGGCAGCCTGGTCTCCGCTCAGGTCTGGCTCAGGGCAGTGCTCAGCAAGATAAGCCTCTTTTGCAGCTGCAACATCCTGCTTCTCCTGCTCCAACCATTTAGAAGCAATCTGCAGCACCAAGCTCTGGAACAGGCAAAGGTGGAGGAAACAGAAACGTAAGAATGCCGTTTCTATCCGATTCTGGTCTTTTTGATCACTTTAATAATCCAAACTGTAAAAAGTGAATTTGGTCTTTCATAGCATATTTAGTTTTGTTAGGCCTTGCTTTCCCAGGCGTTGAACTTTCCAGAACTGGACTTACTATCACAACCTCTGAGGATTTGATGGCTAATTATTTATAGTCTTATGCAAATGGAGCGGTGCAGCCAATCAGATGTGTCGTTGTGGAATAACAACTAGACATATTCAGAGAAAAAGGGTTTTGTAGTAACATCCCATTGTCTCTTCATAAGCTGTAGAACATGCAGTTCTAACATGCATAACATGCAGTGTGATGATTAATGAATGATCTGGTTGACTGGCTGCCAGTGGCTAGCATGGAGGCTTTAGCTGGCAGTCACACACAGAGGGTCGGATGCATCAGAGCATCTTCTTGTTTAGGATAACTGTGAAACAGAAGTCACCATGAAGGCTGGACACTTCTCACCTTCAGGTGGTGCCTGCGGCTGGAGGTCATTTTCTTTCCTCTGTGACAGGAAGAGCAGAAACACTTTGTTGATTTTCGTTGCATTTAACTGATACAGCTTTCCACAGCGCTTAGTCGTCATGCTTGGGTCTGGGAGCTACAGGTCATGGTATTCTCAAAGCTAGCTATAGCAGGGAACTGCTAGTTTAGCATTTTATGAAGAAAAAAAATGCAAGAACATAACTAAGTTTTATTCCCTAATTTAAGCAGAAGTTTGAAATTTGCTGACTGTACGATTATCTGTTGTAATGCACGGCACATGAAAGCCTACGAGGGCGCAGGGATGAAAGTGTTTCCGTGTGATCTGTCTCGTTGCAGATGGCCTCGTTCTCCAGGATCCCGGCCCAAATGTGTGTTGCTGCTTTACTAAAACAACCACAGTCGACTAAACTTCTTATCGGTCCATGCAAAGATGATTTTCAATAGCTTGAGAATAATTCCTGCCAGATTAGATGCACCCCCCCGCTGCTGCTGCTGTTTGTGCGTAGCCCTGAGATGTAAAACCAACGGCGGCGGGCTGATCTGTGAAATAATATTACATGAACATTTGTGTAATTTTTTAAAGATGGCAGCAACACACTGGAAGCCATCTCCCTGAACTGAGAGAAGCTGCTTATCATGTATAACTTTCACCCAGAGACACTGGATAGCTGTAGCATCCAGTTCAGATCACAACCTTAGGGTTCCTTTGCTGCCTGATTTTAACTCCACGCCTGTGACACATTCAGCAGCTGTCATGAAAGGTCAAAGGTTGAACTTCAGAGTGAGCTGCTGCGTTCTCATCGGGTTGGATTTCTTTGACACATTTGCCTTCTGGATATCGTCATTCTGAACAAAACATCTCCCAAGTATTTTACTAATTGCTGACTGAAGGATGAATGCTTGCAGCACACATGCCTTCCTCTCTATGAGCCGCCATCGCTGATGTCAGGGGCTCTGGTTCTGCAGGAACGACACGTGGAACGTCCTACAGTTACCACGGAGGGTCGCCTGCAGGTTATCACTCATGTTGGTATTATTAAGTTTGAAGACACCTGTTTTCTTCAGTAGGAGAGAAACCTTTACTTTGAGGAATGTTTGGATAATTTCAACATTTTCGTCCTCTCTCACCCTTTTCACCACTGCTGGGTTTGCTGAAGCCCAGCCTTGTGAGTGATCCGGGTCCGGAACCAAAGCTGAAGTTATTCCAGTTGTTTCTGTGAGTCTATCGGCTCTATAAGTGTTGATCACAACCTTTTAAGTGGTGAGTTTATTTCCCATTAAAAAGGTTGAAAAAAAGAGAACAAGGGGTACTCACTCAGACATGTTGGCTGGTTTTGATCTTCACTCTGTTCAGAAAAGGGGGGAAAACACACGTTTCAGCATTTAAACGTGTGATAATTACACTGACTCTGATCACAACTTAACTAGAAACACCTGTTTTTAAACCTGACTAAATGCTCTTTGACCTCCAGCTGGAAAGAAGACACTGTGAGTGGTCATGAACTGTCTAACTGGGATTGGGTAGGATCACATATCTGGCTCGGAATGGTTGGCTGGAATTAAAATGAAACATTACGGAAAGCAAAAAGGCCAGACCACCAAACGTCACCAGTGTAAGACCCACATGTTGTGTCAAACATCCAAAGAGCTGTTAACACCAATGGTTGGGTGTGTGTGTGTGTGTGTGTGTCTGGGTGCAGCGTTAGATGTGACAACCAGCAATCAAGACAGATTTTACATAAAAACCAAACAAGCAGAACAGAAAAATACAAAAATCTTCATTTTTGAATCCCAGTCAGACTGAATGTGTTTATCCTGCTCTGGAGTTAGAAGCACCACCCTCAGCATCCATCAAACAGTCCACACGTCTCAAATGCTGTGAAAACGCCAAGAAAGAAGAGCGGAGCAGCATCCTAAAATCAGCATTAAGAACCTTTTCCACAGCAAACTGAAGTCCCACCTGTGAAGCAGACCTTAGAGAAACTCTTGGTATTGATCTCTGGCAAAAGGAGTAGAGTGAGCTGCAGGAGAGACTCTCATCTACTGAACGAGACAAAGACAAGGAGGCGCACAAGAAGGAGGGAGATACTGCCAAGTCGCAAATACTAGACATAGAACATGGTATATCGGGTGTTAAGTTGCAGGCTGAACGCCTGATATGCTGCGTATATGCTGCTGAGCTTCCTGCTGCCAGGTCAGCAGAAAACTCAGCTCTCCATATGGTAGCAGAGCTACTTCAGACCAATGGGCCGGCAGCATCCAGAAATACCATTGCAACACTCTCATAAATCTCAGCTGCAGAATATTACCTCCTCGTCAAAGCTCCTTCTTTGGAGACAAGTGGCGGATGGAGCAAAACATCAAAATAAATCTGTGATCAAACAAATTCACTCAGCGTTGACGCTTCAGTCCTCAGGCCATCCCAGACCACTGGGAGCCGGTAAATGACGGCTCGGATTAGTTTCAGTTCACAGAGAACTCAAAAGCACACCAGCAGATGTTTTCATCTAATATAATACCGATGATTTGTACTCTACGTTTACTTTATCTTTGACAGAGTGAGTTAGCCGAGAATTAGAGAATAAATGAACTCATTATTAAACTGTCACGCTTGGGGTTCAAACCCCACGCCCACTGTCCTTCCTGCTCCATCGGGCGTGTCGGCTCAGCCCATCAAACACAGTAACAGAGGTTTCATCTGAGTTTATTAGTCGAGTTCCTGATGCACCAAGGCCGTGAGCAGCCAGGCAACCTTAACTGGCCGCTGCATTACCAAAGTGTCCATTTAGTCTCAAGCAGACCAACACAGCAGACTACAGGAGCAGACCTTTACCTGTGTGGTGTTTCCAGATTGTACCGCCTCACTCCTGGTTCACCATTCTGAGTTAGTTTACTTTCCAGGTCTGACATTCCTCACGTCTCCTGTTCACTTCTACAACACCAGTTCTTCACCAATTCTGCACTAGCTCAGACTGTAAGCAACACATCAGGATGTTTATTATTAGGTAAGAAGTGAAAACAAGTTATTTAGGATGGAAAAGATTCAGAATCAGGCAAGCAGCAACAATAATGCTCTTTTTTTCTCTTTGGACAAAAATACAAATGTGCTGACCGTTGGACTTTACCTTCTGATCTGAAAATAAAATCAGAGCTAACCTGAAAAATGCTCTGTGTGCTGCAGAATCACAGCTTTGCTGTTTATTTTAAAGACCAAGTTCAATAATTTTTAACACATTTGCAATTGTCTGTATGAATGCCTTGTGCATCAATCTCCTTGGAAAAAAAAGCTTGAGGAATCCTGTTCTCAGTTGGGGGAGAGGGGAGCAGAACACGGAGGGTTTGGGGGTCATGTTTCCTGGTATTTGGACATCTCGCCTCTGATTGGCTAACAGTAACACAACTCTACCCTCTACCTGCTTTGCAGAAATGATATTTGATCTCCACACAAGCCTAAAGGAGTTCTGTCATGCTAATGTTAACGGTTAGCTTCTACTAGCCAAGAAATGCAGTGATCTGTCGCGGTCGCTGGAGGCACTTACACACTAGCATCGCCTCTACTCCGCCTGGACCTGGTTTGGAGTGTTCTCATTTAGGTAGCCTTGGATTTTCCTGCCTGCAACTGGATATCTTTTCAGCCCTCTTCCCGAGGCGCTCTGGGACCAAACAGGGCTGGCACACCCACTGTCGGCTGATTGGCCGGCTCAAAACCACATGTTCGCACACCACAGATCGGCGGATAGAATCAGCCTGCAGGGGTTAAAGTTAAAGGGCCTCTGACAGAAGCTGTTTCTCTCTGTCTCTCACTGCTGTGAGGCTCAAAAGTCACAATTTATTTCACAGAGACCCGTGACGGAAATCCCGGAGGGACTGAATAAAGTTGTCCCCCACAATAAATTAAAATCTAAACCGCTAAACAATGTGGTTTTAATCATTCACAGATCAATTCAATGTGTTGTCTTTATTTTCATGACCATGACCATTTATAAAGGGGCCAACAAGTGCGAAACACCTCTGGGAACTCCTTCAAGACCGTTAAAAAAACATTTCAGGTGACTACCACTTGAAGCTCATCGAGAGAATGCCAAGAGTGTACAAAGCAGTAATCAGAGCAAACGGGTGGCTATTTTGGAGAAAATAGAACATAAAACATGTTTTCAGTGATTTCACCTTTTTTGGTTGAATACATAACTCCTTATGTGTTCTTTCATAGTTTTGATGCCTTCATGAAAATAAAGGAAACACACTGAATGAGACGTGTATCCAAACTTGTGGCCTGTACTGTACCTATTGGTTAAATTAAATATGTAACCGAGTTGCTACCCGCTAGCCACCGAAGCTGCAACTACTTAGCAACAACTCTATCTGTCATTTCGACCGGACGACCACACTGTCTCTGCACGAATATCAAACTGTCTCTCTGACATATCAAAATGGATGAAATCCCACCATCTCCAACTCAACCTTTCTAAAACTGAATTACATGTCATCCCAGCAAAACCATCAATTAAGCACAATATCTCAATCCAAAATGACTTCCTATCTTTGGCTCCTTCAAAGGCAGTTCGAAATCTGGGTGTTGTAATTGATGAACATCTGACCTTTAAAGATCATGTTGCCTCTGTTGCTCGTTCATGCCGCTTTGCACTGTATAACATACGAAAGATCAGACCATACCTAACACAACATGCCACCCAGCTCCTGGTGCAATCTACTGTCATCTCCCGCCTCGATTACTGCAATGCCCTTCTAACTGGTCTTCCAGGCTGTACTGTGAGACCTCTTCAAATGGTCCAGAACGCAGCGGCGGGTCTGGTCTTCAATCAGCCAAAAAGAGCACACGTCACCCCTCTGTTCATTGAGCTCCACTGGCTACCGCTAGCAGCACGCATCAAATTCAAATTGCTAACACTAGCATACAAAGTCCGAGATGGTACGGCTCCCATCTACCTGAATCCTCTTGCAAAGGCGTACGTCTCGGCCCGGCCGCTCCGGTCATCACAGGATTGTCAGCTAGCAGTGCCTACACCACACTCAGGACAATCCAGACTCTTCTCATGCATCGTTTCACAAATGTGGAATGACCTTCCTAACACTACCAGGACTGCGGCTTCCTTTTCACTTTTCAAGAAACTCCTGAAGACCCTGCTCTTCAGAGAGCATCTTCTTAACTAGCACCCTCCCTGCACCCGTTCCCCCCTCTACTGTCCACTCCTTGTTCCCTCCTCTCCATGATTGATGTCAAGTTGTTGTTGTTATTGTTGTTGTTAGCCTCAAGGGCAACAGGCCGATTATCACTTGTAAGTCGCTTTGGACAAAAGCGTCTGCTAAATACATAAACAACATAAACAACAAACCAACCATAGCTAACAGCTTTGGATTTAAAAAACATCTTAGAAATCAGCCCCATAGCTACAATTAGTTGACTTACATGTGTAACGGAATGAAATGACTGTTTTCCACCCAAAAGTCATTTTTCCCCTCTCCTCTGACACAGAACTACTCTGCATGAGATATTGTTCAAGGTCTCATGCATCTGCTTCTAAACTGTGTTTTCCTTTCCAGCTCAAGAGAAGAATGAGGACAAAGGACTCTTTTCTTTTTAATAAATGAAAGAACTCTATTTTTAATAAGCTAATCAAACAAAGTGTTAGTCAATAATAAGATGTGACCAATCTGTGAAATCAAAATATTAATTACTTGATATTATAATCCTATAGAATATAATAAGTAACATGACTTTAAATGTTTCCACTAGAGACTGATCACACGTAGCGTTAAGACATGACACGTTGCTTTTACTGATCCAATCAGAATCTGCCAGATCTGACGGAGGCGTGGTTTTAGTGGTGTTTGGTAAATCTGTCATCTTTTCATTCGACCATAAACCAAAACATCCGAAGTATAAAACTGTGCTCACGTCATCTTTAACGCCAGTTCAAAGCGTTCTAGAGAAGTTGTCGGAGTGGCCAATCTGTAACTTTCCTCTTCAACCGAAAGAACCAACGACAAGCTGGATAAAATCTGTTGTTGTTCCACCTGCTGCAACGGTTCCTTTCAGAATAAAAGCTGAACCATCACGACCCAGGTTTGGGTCTCACTAGATGCCAACAAAACTGTCGTGACCCAGAAGTATCTCAAAGACTGGTCTGGTCGGCAACCGCTGCTTTTCCTACCGGCTTCGGTTCCAGAGAGGGTCCAGCTGGACCTCGACATTCCTGATCTAATGGAGACTTCCACTAAGGGTACGTAGGCCAACAACATGGCGTCTTAATGTGTTTATGAATCTCCAAATCAAAGCTTAGCGCGAAGACATCACCTTCACTCCCATCAGAACTAATCGTTTCTTCGGATTTGCTGGTTCTGAACAACATTCCACACTACACCATTCTCCGTCTCACTTCACCTTAGTTACATCATACATTTAGTGTTAAAGTTAGTCTAGTTTTAATTTGTTTAGGAATAAATCTTTAAACTTTTACAACTTGACTCTCTGTCTTTTGTCTCTGAGTTAATACAAAGTGTTACATAATCCCTGCAATAAAAAGTTCCAATCTTCTGGTTAAAGGTACCCAAAGATCCAACAGATTGATTCCATATTTCGTATGGAATCTCATATCTCATAGTTCATTAAATGACATGTACATTTAACCCTTTACACATTGAAACTGGAAATTTTCCCCTGAAGTAGCAACTGGGTCCTGATCTGCCATCTTTTAGAAAATACAGCGATGTATGCTGGGAAATTTTTTACCAAGGCCAGGCTACAAGGCACCTTCCGTGTATCCTTGTTCAGCTAGCTAAACGGCTAACAAACGGAGAACAGACGCCTCAATAGAATATGAAGATTGGAACACGCCTTGGCAGTCCTTGATGACGTATGTCCTAGGCAACCGGGGCGGGACCAAGACATCAAGGCAAGGTTCCTTGACATTGAGAAATACCCCGTGTCTCACAGAGAAGTTAGTTTTACTTTGGCAAATACAGGAAGCACGTACGTCGGTTCATGTTGTACCACTGTGGCTGCGCAGTGCACACCACTTAGCTTCTGCTAAGAGGTTGATGATGTTTTTATTGACGAGAGACACACATGGAAAGACACGTTGTGATAAATTGCAGTTATAACCGATGCAACCTGAAGCTATCAGTGCAGTCGCACCGCTAATGCTATGAACAAACCACTGGCTCAGATGGGTGCATCCCTCCATCCCTAGTTCACACTGCAGGCCTGGATACTCAGTTGCAATTTTTAGAGTAAATCTGACAATTTTTTTGTGTGGCTGTTCACATTATGACTGAAATGGGACTTCAAACTGTCTCCAGCATGAATGCCCAAGTCTTTTTAGGGCAATACTTTGGTTTTCTGATGTGCATGACAACACATTGACTGTGAAGTAGATCTGACTGTTTTTTTTTTTTAATATTAGCTTTTCTTTGTCTATTTGATATTTCCAGCTAATGCTGGAAATAGGGGCAGAAGACACATTTAGCCTGCATGTGAAAGTGACCGATCATAATTCAACAATAACAAGTAAACAAGTGAACTTGGAACAGATCAGAAACCTGAAAGGCATGTTGTCCGCTGATGTGTTTACACAAATTTAAAATCGGGTTTTACTTCATGAGTATGCGGAAATGTCGAGCATTCACGAGACACTTGAGAATGTACCTTTTTCTCCAAGGGGACGGTGTTGACTGGACTCCCAGCAACTGAGACACAGAACAAGTTTCATTAATCAGCAGGAAACAGAAACAAGAACATGAATGTGTACAAGAATTAAATAAACTGCTCTTACCTCTTCTAAATTGCTTGAGAAAGCCTTGGAATAAATGCTGTAAAGTCACAAGTTTACTTTATGTCCCTTATTCTCCTTCAGGATCAGACAGAAGTTATTATCAGCTGTTTAAGAGATAAATGCAGGTCTATTGGATTTATTTGTGCAATTTTAAATACTTAATTTACAAAACGTCCAGCATGAATTTGACTTTGCTTTTTTGTTGCAGAACTCTTGTTTGTTGGTTCTTGATCTGATTGTTTCTGCATGCTGGAAATCCTGAGCGTGGTTCGCTTTGCTCCACATTTTAAAGTTATCATCCGAACATTAATGAGTGAAAATGTCATTTATTTGCTGCTTTAATCACAAAACTGATACAACTCAAGTTTAGATTCCCATTTTACTTAAAGCGTTTGCTTATATGTGCTCACTTAGAAGGGAGGCTGGCGTTGGTTTTAGTGGTAAAGACAGCAGATATTTTTTGACATGGCAGGAATGTGGATATTATGTCTTTTTCCTCACTGACGTGCACAGCACCGCAAAAAGAATTTCAATCAAATGCTCCCTGCAACAACACGCAACAGTAGCTCTGATTTTTAGACCATGTAGCTAAACTCTCTCTTACAGTGGCGGCTCCAGACATGTTTTTCTGCAGGTGCTATGAAGGAGCTAGTCCTTTTATTGAGGGTGCTATGAAGGAAGTGGTCATGCACACCTATTGTTCTCTCAAACACCTTCAACACTAGCAGATACACATGCGTGCACAACACCTCAACACACCTTAAACAATCATTATTATACATATAAACATATGAACAATCGCTGACTTTTCCATGAAATCATAAACACATACAGCCACACAGAATACCATCTATAGTGTTGCAAGGTTAGCTAATGTTAGTGTTAGCATTTCCAGCAGCAAAACCCTCGACTGCTGCGGTGGTTGAGGGTTGACTCTCTTCATCCAGATCCGTAGGTTTTTGTGGGTCTGAGATCACTTCCAAACATTCATTTGTTTCATGAACCCGTAGAAATGTGGGCAACAAAAACTGATCCATCTTACCACTAGCTCTGCCTTTCACTCGTTCGCAGGTGGAGAATGAGGTCAAAGGTTAACATCAATTTCCTGTTTTGGTTTCAGTTTTTACTATCTGTATGAAAATTTACTGATTCTTTTTGTTTTGTATGTTAAATATTATCACATCCACACGATAAATTAAAATTAAATTGTAAAAAAGAAAAGCCAATATTTATTTGGGGGTGCAATGACTAATCCAGGGGTAGCTATAGCGCCCCCTAGCCCCCCCTGGCGCCGCCACTGCTCTCTTGGTGCACATTTAACCTTCAAAATTTCAAACAAGATCATTTTGCCCCATTTGACACAATGAGTATTTTCCATACTGCTCAAAGCCTAGCTTGACTTGCAGTGTTGTGCATCTCTGAGGCAAAGACGAAATATCTCCTGACAGCATGCTTAGGAAACAGGACATGTTTATTAGAAAACATTAGGAACAGGAAGAGAGTCACAGTGGGGTGCAGAGCCGAACGCATCTGGCTCCAGGGAGCATCAGATGCTGTTTCGTTTATTCGTTTGAGCTGATTCCTTCATCAAACCACAGTCTGAGAAACATCAGACAGTTCAGTATTGCACCCAACAACTCTCCAGCACTTGGACTGAGGAGGTTGGGGTTTGATCTAAAGGCTTTTTGTTGGTCAACAACCACTCCTCCTCAGCTACAGCCTCCTAAGTCAGTATACCAAAGTACAACAACAGAGCAAGCTGAAACACACAGATTTAATGAAACAAACGATATTTCAATTAACTGTAAAATGCCAGAAATTCCCTTCCCAAAAAGCCCCGAGCAAAGACAGAACAAGAGTCAGGGTCTTTAGGCGCTCTCGAACATCTTCTTCCTGTCTGCTTTGTCTTCAATGTTCTTACGCCAGTCACCGACTGCCTCTGCAGGCTGCAGCACACAAACAGTCCACCTTCAGCAAAACATCTCTCCTGCAAATGAACGAGCTCACCCCTCCCTGGCAAAACACTCACCTCCTCTTTGACCTCCTTCTTCACCTGCTTCAGGTTCGCCCTCAAGTCCATGTTGACCGTGTGTTTGGAGCCCAGCAGAGCTTTGAGCATGGCGTCGGCTGACATGCGCACCTTTTTCAGAGCTGGCTTCTTCACTCCAGCCAGGTCTACCACTTTGATCTTCAGGTCTTCAATCTGAGAGTGACCAAGAGGAAGCCACAAGCATTTGAGCAGCCAACATAAATATGAAAGATGTCAAAAGACTTAGAGCTCCAGAGTATTTGGGGTCAGTTCGACAGGAGGAGGAGCATGGCTTTCTGTTGATGTAATCCAGTCATGATTGGCTGTTACTAAAATCATGCAGTGGAGATGTTGTGTAAAAGCTGTTAGCCACTTCTGCACAGCTGCAGGAGGTGTACCTCTTTATCAGCCTTGCCCACTTTGGCCTCCAGGTCGTATCTCTCCTCATCAATTTTGTCAATGAGAGCTTGCAGCTTTTTGCAGGTCTCCTAGTTGGAAAAGGAGATGTGGAGGTTACCGACTGAAACAAGTCCTAATGAGTGTGTGAGGACACAGACGTGGGTAAAGTTCAACAGTCACGCCAAAAGAGATCAGCTGCTCTAAATCAAGCAAGACCAAGATGCTGACTGAAGGTCACATCTCTAACCATGAGGGTAGCCTGGTCTCCACTCAGGTCTGCTGGAGGGCAATGCTCAGACATGTAAGCCTCCTTGGCTGCGATGACATCCTTCTTCTCCTGTTCCAGCCAAGTTGCAGCAATCTGAAGAATCAAACTCTGCAGGGAACATGAACAGTGGAATGAATATGTTTTATTATTCAGTGGATTTAGATATAGTTAAAAACACTTGTAGTTTGGGGTGGGAATGACTCCACCGATCCTTTTTCTATTTCCATTCAGGGTGACGAGAAGCTGGGTATGATGTCCAGCAGTCCTTGGACTGGTGAGGTGATAAATGGAACATGCTAGAGACATTCTTTCTTTAAAAATTTAAAGGGAAACAGACTGAAAAATGGTAAAATGGTCTGTATTTGATACAGCGCCGTCAAGAGTCCTGGAACCCCCCAAGGCGCTTTACAACACAATCAGTCATTCACCCATTCACACACTGGTGGGGATGAGCTACGATGTAGCCACAGCTGCCCTGGGGTGCACTGACAGAGACGAGGCTGCCGAGCACTGGTGCCACCGCCTCGCCTCTGTCAGTGCGCCCAGGGTCCAGGACTCTAGAAGGTGCTATATCAAATACAGGCCATTTACCATTTACCTTGGCTGTGCTTGGAAATCCTGTCCATAAAAGTTATGATCAGAGTCTGTGACAAACAACAGCCTTGGTGGATTCCAACTCTCACCGGAAATTAGCTCAACTTACTGCCGGCAATGTGGACCAAGCTCTGACACCGGTCATACAGGGACCTAACCACCCATGTCAGAGGGCCTGGTACCCCATACTCCTGGAGTACCCCCACAGGGCCCCCAGAGAGATGCAGTCAAAGAACTTCTCCAAATCCACAAAGTAACTGTAGATTACTTAGGCAAACTCCCACGCACCCTCCAGAACCCCCCTAAGGGTATAGAGCTGGTCCAGTGTTTCATGGTGAGGACGAACACCACATTGTTCCTCCTGAATCCAAGGTTCGACATTTCGACGGACCTTCGTCTCCAGAACCCCTGAATAGAGGCTCAGAAGTGTGATCCCTCTGTAGTTAGAACACACCCTGCAGTCTCCCTTTTTAAATAGGGGGACCTCCACCCCAGACTTCCAATCCAGTGGAACTGCCCGTGATGTCCACGTGATACTGCACTGGAGTCCCACAGGCCAAACAGACTCTTTCTTCAGCCTGACAGCATCCCTAACTGCCGGTGGACACTGACGTGTTCGAGGGTTGCCACCCCGACAAGCACCAACAATCCTGCAGCCACAGCTCTGGTCATTCGACTCGACAATGGGAACATGGAACATGGCCAACTCAGACTCAGCGTCCCCCACTTTCCTCGGAATGTGTTTGAAATTCTGTCTGAGGTGGGAATTGAAGCTCTTTTTGACAGGAGACTCTGCCAGACATTCCCAGCAGAACCCTCACAATACGTTTAGGCCTGCAAGGTTTGACAGGCTTCTTCACCCATCAGCAAAACCAACTCACCACCAGGTAGTGGTCAGTTGACAGCTCCGCCCCTCTCTTCACCCGAGTGTCCAAGAGCACATTAAGACACCTTTGAGCTTGAAAATGGTGTTTGTTATAGACAAGGACAGAAGTCCAGCAGCAAAACAGAGTACAACTAACAGGAAGTATAACTAATTACTTTTTAAAAGAAACATTCCCAACACTGTCCTGGACTTCAGCACATCTCTACAGAGGCCCACCCCACCCCGGGCACGCTCTTTTCTAGATGAACGCCATTCGTTTTCATTTCACGCTGATGAAATCCAGGTGAGACAAACATGTGATCTGTGTGGACCAACTGTCTCCCTGCTCTGTGATCCTTTACAACACACAATGTTATGATGTTTAGGCCAGTTAGCAGAACCTTATTGGTTACTTATCGGCTTTAGTTGCTTTTAGGGAGTTAAAATCAAAACTTTACGTTCTCCACTATCAACATCAAAACAAGGATTTCTTGTGAGCTCAGGGCAAACCTCTAATGAAAGCTGACATATGTCTCCCTCTCCTTCCTACCATCACTTCTTTCACTCCTAGTCTGCCATTTAAGCACCGCAGTCTTAAAAAAACAGCCACTGGATAGCTGTCTGGCCAAAGATTGAATACCAAACAGAATCTGAGTAGTAATTAAAAACGCCCCAGCGTGACCTCCTCCCACACAGAGCAGCTGCAGCTGCTCTCAAACTCAGCAGATGGGTCTCAAAGATGATCTAGGGCATCACAGTTTCAATATATTCAGACTCAAAAACAAAAGCAGAAACAATTTTCCTTAAAGCAGCAATCCGGAGCTTTCCCTCGCTCAGGAACCGACTGTATAGAAGTCTGTGTAAGTGATAGTCTTACCCTGTACTGTGATTGGATTTAGGCACGATGTCAATTTGTTTGCATGCTCTCCAGAAGCCAGTTAATCACATGCTAACTGAAATCAGGTGTGTTGAAACAGGGACAACACAAAAACATGTAGGATAGCGGCCCTAGAGGACCGGAGTTGGACACCTGTGTATTAAAGTATGAAACTACAACATAACTCTGACTTCCTGTGTTACATAAAAAATACAGACTTCATTTGGCTGGTCTGAACCATTGGAGCCATCAAATCAGCTGACTTTACCTTCAGGTGATGCCTGCGGCTGGACGTCAACTTTTTCCTGTGAAGAGAAACTGTGCTTAGTGTTTACATGTGTGAAGGTGGAGGCAAAATATCTTCCATAGAACACTTTAGAACGTTGATCAGGGAAAAGTTTGTAGCTATTTCAGTTCTCCTACATTTTCCTGATCTTCTCTTCATCCATCAGAAGTTTCTATTCCTCTCCCTGTTATCATTTTCACTCATTTGCCAAAAATGTTTTTCATGTGATCACAAGGCCCCTCATTTTCTCCTATGCCCTCTGACCTTCAGCATTGTTCTAAATGCTTCTTTTACATTCATGGTTTTCTCAGTTTAACTTGTTTGTTTTGTTTTAAAGCTACAGTGGCTAATCTGCAACACAATCTAGCTTTAAATGTTGTTTTCATGCTTCATGACATACACATTTTAGAAAGAAACAAAAGAAATGTGTATAATAAAGTGGTTCTCTCAAATTTGTCTTAAAACCTCCGCCAATAAAACGTTTCTAACCGAAACCAATGACTGGACCATCCAGTTGTCAGTCTCGCTAATCCGCCGCACTTCCCTCCAGTCATCGCACACTGACGTATTTAGTAACAGAACAGCACTGGTGTGAGATGTTCTCCACTGAATAATATCAGAGAAGGAGAAACAGCCGGCTGCTACCGCTTCAGCTTTAGGACAAACTACCAGAGTCCCAAAGAGACAATCACCATTTTAAGTAGCGGACAACAAAAGACATTTGGACCTAAAAAATGGTGAATCTAGTTTCCTCTGGCAATGCTCATTCCCATCAGGGGGGCGTGGCCTGGGATGACACCCGACCGGTGGGGTGAGAGATCTGTGGCTGTGTTTAAAAGCTAGCTTGTTTGCAGATATAGTAAAACAGCTTTGATATTATTTTTTCCTTTTATTTCATTGTTTTTTGTGTTGTTTGTTTCCTGTTTCAAATGGATGAAAACAAAACCAGACCTATGATGCCTTATTTAAGTCAAAGAAGGTAACTTTATACATCACGGCACGTTTAAGAATGAACGATTTTTTTCTGCATTTCTGGCTCTTTCTGTAACACAATGACAGTATTTAACCTCTGTCACACCCATACCCTTAGGTTTAGGATGTTTTGTGATGTGTGCACATTTAGGACTCTTATTATGAAGGAATCTCTGAGTTCCTTTGAGGAAGTGAAGGTCACACCTTAGACCAGTGGTTTTCAATCCTGGTCCTGGATGGTCCAGCATGTTTTCATTGTTTCTCTGCTCAGCAGCTCATCAGGCTCTGCAGGAGCCTGTCAATCACCTGCTGATTGAAACCAGGTGTGTTGAAGCAGGGATCAAACTAAACCATGCTGGGCACCAGCCCTCTTTAACCAATAAAGACTCGCCAGAACCTTCAGCTTCTTTTTGTCCTTTTAGAAATTTTGACTTTTTTCTGGATGTTTTTGAGCTAGAACTTTTTTAAATCAGAAAAACATATTTTAAAAATGTGGATCTTTTTTTGAATTATTATTTTGCAATTTTTCAACATTTTGTATTGTTTTCTCCACATTTAAATTTTAACCTTAACCTGAGAAACAAAATGAGGTCTTCTGAGAGGCTCTAGTGCACATTTAAATGTAATCAAAGCATCTGCATTATTTTGTTGCACTTTGTGCAGTAACACTGTAAACGTTGCTAATAGTTATCATTTAGCTGTAATAGTTTTGTTGACGGTGAAGCCATCAGACCCATGTTAATCTGCCTTAATGCTTTTATTTAAATTTTCATATTTCACACTACACTGTTGGTTTAAAATTAATAAAATCAGGACTTACTCAGACATGTTGACAGTTTGTTTTCCTTACAGCCTGCATGAAAAAACAAACAAAAACAAGATCAACTCTAAATCATTTTCATATTAGAAGAAGTCCTGCTGTGTCCCAATGTGGCCCAGTCAAACATCCCATGAGTAGCTGAGTGGCGACAGGTCTAAATCGGGGGGTTGGGGGTCAAATGTCACCACCGATGCTTGGGCTCAGATAAACTCGTTACAGGTGGTCAGAACCGAGCCGTTTTCCAGAGTTAACACTTCAAGTCCTTTGCCAGAAAAATAAAATAAAATACAACTCTCCAACAGAAAGTGCTGCTTCAGCAATAGTCAGCACACACACACACACACACACACACACACACACTTACACTGAGTTGGGGAGGACACACACACACGCACACATACACTGAGTTGGGGAGGACACACACACGAAGTCCAGTTGGAGTTTTTTTCTGGACCCAGGATGATATCAATGCCTTTAATGAGTGAAAACCTTCACCTACATACAGATTTGGGCTTTTCTCTGAGTTTTATTTAACCCGGCTCTGTGTGGGTCCATAACTGGAATAAACAAGCTCAGCGAGGAGAAGCATGCCGTGACAGTAACCCCCGTACCTGCTGGTGGACACCAGAGGTTAGGGGAGCTGTCAAGCTGAAGAAGGAGGCCTACAGGGCATGGCTGGTCCGTGGGTCTCTGGAGGCAGCAGACAAGTACCGGAGGGCCAAGGGGGTCAGTGGCGGTTGCCAAAGCTAAATCTCAGGCTTGGGAGTAGTTTGGCAAGACCATGGAGAAAGACTATCGATCGGCTCCAAAGAGGTTCTGGCAAGCCATCCGACACCTCATGGGGAGCTGTTGAATTGAACTGGGGCTATAGTCAGGCGGTGGAAGGAATACTTTGAGGAGCTCCTCAATCCCACCTACGCGCATTCCAAGGAGGAACCAGAGCCGGGAGACCTGGGGATGGACTGTCCAATCTCTAGGGCAGAAGTCGCTGACGTAGTCAAACAACTACGCAGCGGTGGACCCCTAGGGTGGATGAGATCCAACCTGGTTATCTCAAGGCTTTGGATGTTGTAGGATTGTCTTGGTTCCAGAGTTCCAGAGTCCTCTTGGTTTCTGCAACATTGCGTGGTCATCGAGAGCAGTTCCTGTGGAGTGACCTGTCTCTTAT
>SSNQ01034716.1:712098-722425 GCA_006942095.1 Nothobranchius kuhntae
AGAAAAATAAAATAAAATACAACTCTCCAACAGAAAGTGCTGCTTCAGTAATAAGAGAACACACACACAACACACACACACACACACACACACACACACACACACACACACACACACACACACACACACACACACACACACACACACACACACTCCTAAACCACACCAGTCTAAACAGCGCAGCCAGACCTAGAATCAGGTTTCAGGACGTTCTAAATCACATCTGAAGCTATTTCAGCTGATCAAAAACATCCCTCCTGACTAGAATGAACATTTCTGCAATGAAAATGCATTTTGGACTTACAAAAATTCTTATAGTTCTGTTTTCTCCTAAATACGAGTGTACAAGATTTCCCTCCTGTTTGTGATTTACAACAAACTGAAATCGTCTCACACTTTGGATTCAAAGTAACTCCTCTGTTTTTGAGGGTTGGTTAGAGTTAGGGGATGCAGGGAACTTGAAAAGTCACAACAATCACAAGAAACTTCCTATTTCTGAACTCTGCAACCTACAGACTTTAGTTTGCAGACAAAATACACAGTTTTCCAAAAAAGCTCAGAGTTACAAAAGCACAAAACACAATCTACTTTGTGCAGCAACCTGCCCTCTCCCTCCTTTTATGAATCACTTTCCTTTCATGGATCTGGGAATAGAAATGCATTTCCTCAAAAACACAACTAGATTCAACAAAGCTGTTTAATATGCGTTCAGCCGCTTTGCAGAAACATGCACAGGAGAGGAGGAGGAAGAAAGGGAAATCAGTCTCACCTACAAAGAAATGGAAAGTCTGTGAGGAGGGCAGCAGTGGCAGTGAGAAAGGAATCAAAGCCAGGGTGTATATATACAAGGGTTCAGATATGGTTATGGAGCTGCTGTTTATGGAAATGCAGGATCCTCAGTCCAATCGGTCATCAAGCTCCTGAAATATCCCCGTCCCCCCAACTTCACCCGGTAGATGAGACATCATCAAGGAGGAGCATGACTTCGTCTCAGGACTCTGCTTATTGCCACTAGCACTATAAAAAGGAAGATGATGATTCACATTCGCTGTACATCAGATGAAGATGGGGCTGAGCAAAGATGGACACCAAGAGCTTCTCACTCCGTGGGCGGGAATTTCACCCTTAAGAAGGAATATGTCAGTGTTGATACTGAAACTGGCATTCCTGGAAGCCTCCTTGGGTTGAATTGCTGTCGTTGGTGATCTTACAGGTCATGAAACAATTTTCAGAGAAAATTCTGCAATGAAGCTAAAGAAGAAGAAGAAACCATTTTTAAAATAGCGTCTCTCAATTTTAAAATTCACGAGGCAACTTGTTGAAACCTGAGCACCACTTGTTTCAGAATGTTTCAGATGTTGTTGCATTTGCTGCAGAGACTCATAGACTTAGGAGTAGATGAACTCCTACCATCACTAAAACCAACAGAACTCACATCACAGAGACATGCTGCTGACTTCAGACCAGACCATTCACCCTTAAGTACGGTAACTTTTATCAATGTGGAATCTGGTAGAATAGACTTTATTGATCCCATAGTGGGGAAATTCACCTGCAGCACCAACACTTAAGAGGATAATTGAAGGATAACAAAGGTACATGTAAGTACACATAGGCAGTAATCTATTACTGTAACCTTCAACCACTAAAACCCACAAATAAGAAAAAACTTGGGTTCCAGAACGATGCAGCATTCTGTAATGGATACAGACATACTATGTAAATCTGGTAGTGCACAGGTGTTGAACACATACTAAGTATTATATTGGTGTTATTGTGTACAAGGATAATGCCAGTACCAGTTAAACCAAGGAGTTATACACTGGTACCAGAGGACCAAAATAAAATTCATCATCTTGTTCTGGCCCAGCTGCTGATTTATTCTAAGCCTGATATTAGATAACAAATTGGCAGTTTCGTGGATACAAGTTGTCACATTGCTGGATCTAATAAGAATAACTGAATGATAATTAAGTCCAGCAGGCACCGATTCATCTGAAGGACCAAAACCCTGTTTTACTCAAAACACACATCCTGCACATATAAATAGAAACTATGACTAAGAATATTTGATGCTCACCTGAACTCTGAAGATGGACCAGAACCAGAACCCTGCTCTGTTATCAAACACGACTCACTAAAATAAATAGAAAAGTTCAGGGAAAACTTCAGAAGTGTGATGAACCTGCAGCCTCCAGACTCCTGTGAGCTCAGAAACAGGCTCAGAAGAGAGAAATGACTCCATGATGTCACATTTAACTATTGGTCCAAATTAAGTTTAAACAAGCTTGCATTTCTTCTATCTATAAATATCACTAAGACCCGTTGCTGCTCTGGTTAGCATTTCATCTTGGACTGCTCGTTGGAGACGGTGATCTGTCGACAGAGATGCATCCAAATCGCTGCCAGGCTGCAGCAGGGCCTGGTGTCCGTGTGAGCTGTTGCACTATGAGGGTGTGATTTCGGTTAGACAGGAAGGTGTTTGTTATCACGAGACTCAATGACTTGATTTAATCTGCATTTTTACTCACAGGAAACTGAAGGATGCTGGACTTTGTTTTTGACTTCATCTTTGAGGTTTCTTCTCTGAACATGACACATTTGTTGACGGTGTCTCTCCAAAAGAGGACACAAATGTCTCCAAGAGTAACAGCCCAAACTGTTTTAGTCAAACGTTCGTTATCCCTCGTTTGACAGTCGCACCGGTCTGATCGGCAACATTATATTAGCTTAAGGGTAAAGATATGTACTCATGTCAGTGGCGCGAGCCTGTGGAAGACAGATGCTCCATTACTCTTCAGACACAGAAATGTTTCAGCAGCTACAAGAATGCAAAGCTCCAAGTTCTTCTCATTCATCAACTTCAAAAGCAAAATCTTAGCCCTTTTCACCCTTTATCTACTGACTGAGTTCAGACTAAAACGAGTCAGACATTTCAGTACAGACTGTACATCTTTGAGTAAGGAGCTTTGAAGCTGCAGAGAACTCCACTCTCTCTCTTGCTCGCTCTCTCATTGCCGTTGATGCTGATTAGAGGTTTAATTGTCCTGGTCAAAGACCTATCGGCTCTCTGGACAAAGAATCCGGGGACCAATTAATAAACTAGCTGCATATTGAAGCTTTGACAGTCTAAAAGTTTGGTGCTTTGCTTGATTCTGTTTAAATAATGAAACTAAGGCCTAGTCCACACGTAGCCGGGGTTTTTTAAAAACGAATATCCGCCCCTCCAAAAACTCGCATCCACACCACTGCGTTTTAAAAACAAACTCTGTCCACACGTACCCGGATAAATACGTTGTTAAGGACATGCCAGACCTGTAGGCGGCAGTACTTCCCCCGTTCTTAACCTCGTCCTTCGTCTGTGGTCTTCCGTAAGGAGCAGTAATTCTGCTTGCAAAAACAAACAAGCAGAAAGCGCTTGGACAATTGATGGATCGGGTAGTGACAGAGCGCAGCTCTGAAGGTTTCCATGATGCCGGCTAGTGTAAACACAGGTCGCACACGTGATGTCAGCATTTTTTGTCGCGGAAAGTGACGTTGCGGACCTTAAAACTCCGGTTTTGTCCGTCCACACGCAGACACCCAAAACGGAGAAAACGCAGATCTTCACTTTGGCCGGAGTTTTTAAAAAGATCCGTTTTCGTGTGAAAAAACTCCGTTTTCGTGTGGATGACAGGCCAAAACGCAGAAAAATATCTACGTTTTGGCAGATCCCCGGCTACGTGTGGACAGGGCCTCAGGGAAGTCCAGTTGGAGTTTTTTTCTGGACCCAGGATGATATCAATGCCTTTAATGAGTGAAAACCTTCACCTACATACAGATTTGGGCTTTTCTCTGAGTTTTATTTAACCCGGCTCTGTGTGGGTCCATAACTGGAATAAACAAGCTCAGCGAGGAGAAGCATGCCGTGACAGTAACCCCCGTACCTGCTGGTGGACACCAGAGGTTAGGGGAGCTGTCAAGCTGAAGAAGGAGGCCTACAGGGCATGGCTGGTCCGTGGGTCTCTGGAGGCAGCAGACAAGTACCGGAGGGCCAAGGGGGTCAGTGGCAGTTGCCAAAGCTAAATCTCAGGCTTGGGAGTAGTTTGGCAAGATCATGGAGAAAGACTATCGATCGGCTCCAAAGAGGTTCTGGCAAGCCATCCGACACCTCAGCGAAGGAAGGCAGCAACTTGCTCACACTGTTTATGGTGGGGATGGGGAGCTGTTGAATTGAACTGGGGCTATAGTCAGGCGGTGGAAGGAATACTTTGAGGAGCTCCTCAATCCCACCTACGCGCATTCCAAGGAGGAACCAGAGCCGGGAGACCTGGGGATGGACTGTCCAATCTCTAGGGCAGAAGTCGCTGACGTAGTCAAACAACTACGCAGCGGCGGACCCCTAGGGTGGATGAGATCCAACCTGGTTATCTCAAGGCTTTGGATGTTGTAGGATTGTCTTGGTTCCAGAGTTCCAGAGTCCTCTTGGTTTCTGCAACATTGCGTGGTCATCGAGAGCAGTTCCTGTGGAGTGACAGACCGGGGTGGTGGTCCCTATTTTTATAAAGGGGGACCAGAGGGTGTTCCAATTATAGGGGATCAAACTCCTCAGCCTCCTGGGAAAGGTCTACACCAGGGTACGGGAGAGGAGGGTCCGGTCAATAGTTGAATCTCAGATAGAGGAGGAGCGATGTGGTTTTTGTCCTGGCCGTGGAACTGTAGACCAACTCTTTACCTTTGCTAGGTTAATGGAGTTTGCCCAACCAATCCACATGTGTTTTGTGGATTTGGAGAAGGCTTATGACCGTGTCCCCAGAGGCACCTTGTGGGGGAAACTCCAGGAGTATGGGGTGGATGGTCTTTTGCTAAGGGCAATTCAGTTCCTGTAAATGAGGAGTGTGAGTTTGGTCCGCATGGCCGGCAGTAAGTCGAACCTGTTCCCAGTGAGGGCTGGACTCCGCCAGGGCTGCCCTTTGTCACCTGTCCTGTTCATAACATTTACTGACAGGATTTCTAGGTGCAGCCGTGGTGTTGAGGGTGTGGAGTTTGGTGGCAGGAGAATCTCATTATGCAGATGAAGGGGTCGTCCTAGCTTCATCAGGTTCTGACCTTCAACTCTTGCTGGGGAGGTTCTCAGACGAGTGTGAAGCGGCTGCTTACAAGATTGTACACACCTGTGATGCTAAATAGTGGACACACATTGAATTAACATATCCCTTTGGTCACATTTTTTTCAGTCTTTTCTAGGGATACCATCATTTTGTCCAGGCTTGGTCCATTAGTTTACTTATTTATTTTAATTCCATTGAAGCGCAGTTGAAAAGCAAGGTCTGACTATAATTGGTTAGATTTCATCAAATATTTGTTATTACCTTTGTCAGATTCAAGTTATTTCTGTGACCATTGTGGGTTTTTCTTTCATTGACCGAAAGGTACCAACAATAAGGATGTAGAGAAGCACACACACAAACATATAATACGCTTTGGCCTGTATTTGATATTGGATGGAAGCGTCTTTCTCAAATACATAAGCACACAAACACAAGACTGATGAACCCAAAAGTACTTTATGAAACTTAGTCTTGGCATCATATGTTTGCATTTGCCATATCAAAGCTGCTCCAACATCATCCATGATGAGAGGTTTCCTCCAAGAAAAATTGTTTGAAATGACAACTGGTCCAACCCTTCTTGTCACGTTGCGATGTTGGTAGGACCCAAAATGCAGTACCCAGGATGACACGAGGCAGAGATGATGAATAAGAAAAACCCTTTATTTTACAGAGAACAAAAATAAGTCCAAAGGCTGGGAGCCAAAATCCAAAATCCAGATAACGATCTGGAAATCCAAAACCCTAGAGAACACGGGAAGAGCAAAAACCCTAATAATCCAAGACCAGAGACGAGACTGACAGAATACAAACAATGAACCGACACAAGACAGAGACAAGACAGGGCTTATATACACAGGGAGGAGTAATTAGGGAAAATGGCAGCAGGTGTGTGGAGTGAGGGCTGGAGGGAAGCAGGTGAATCTAATAATCTAACTGGGAAAACAGAAACAGAGGAGGACAAATACCTAAACACAAAACTAAACAACAAAATCTAAAGACAGAGGGAAGGGCTCACACAAACTAGCTGGGGGAGGACATAACACACACACACACACACACACACACACACACACACACACACACACACACACACACACACACACACACACACACACACACACACACACACACACACACACACACACACACACACATACACTGAGCTGGGGACTTATGGGCCATTCCCATCTGTACTGGGTCGGCCCGGGCCTGGTAGCGTAGGTTGTTTACATATCTGGGTGGCCTGGTATTTTTCCGGGCCAACCAAGGCTCATTCTCAGCCCTCTTCTCGAGGGGGTCTGCTTCAGGCCGACCAGGGCCAACACACCCACTGCTGACAGCAAATTCACACCTTTCATTAGAGCAAGCCTCTGATTGGTGGGCAGAATCAGCCCACATGGGCTTAAGACAAGGATGTGTGGAATCAACCGGGCCAGGCTGGGGCCGACTGGGGCTACCCGGCCCGGGCCGACCCGGTACAGATGGGAATGGCCGAAAAGAGGCTGGAGCTGACCTGGGAGGAATGATTAAAAGGGTAACAACATTAAGACACATAATTGAGACGCAGACAAAGGACACATGAGGGCGCTAAGAGACACAGAAGGGAATCTAGAGAGGATGCCTGTCTATGTCTTTTCCCTTGACTCTCGGACTGACGTTACAGGAATATTTTGACTTCTAATGCTGAACCTGGTTTTTGTTTGCCTGGAGGATTCTTCCTGGTAAAAAAAGATTCTTCCTTTTTGCTGTTGCCCTTTGCACTATGCTTGTTTAGCATGGAGGGGTGTTAAAATACCTTCAGGATACCCAAGAACAAAACCTAATTTACTTACAGATCTATCAAGAGTCATGTCGTTATTGAGGTTTCTGTCACTAACAATTTCTCACAGCAAAATGATCTGGGGCCTAATTTATCAAGCTTGCTTACGCACAAAACGGGGTCGGAAAACTGCGTAAGCAACTATCCACACAAACTTTGGGATTTGTATTAAAAAAACTTAGCGGAAAAATTAGCGCAACTTTAAGTTGAATAAGCACCTGGCTTACGCACATGTTGTAAAAATATAAATCTGTCTTTACCTGAACCGTCATTTCCATCTGGTGTTGCAACAAGCATGTGAGTTCTCTTGTCTTCGAACACGCAGGCGTCTTTTGTAGGGGGCGTGGTTTGTAGTGGCTGGGGCTGCAGCTAGACCTTACTCGAGTCAGTGTTGGGGTGACTAAAGTTTTCAACGAAACATACCTCGTGTCGAGTTAATCCTTAACTCCTCCACAATCCAACATAAGGCCAAATGCAGAAATCCTATAATCGCACCATAAAGTTTACCAGAGGAAAATCTCCTGCGAACCTTTTCGTCTTCTTCAGACATCAGATCTTAGATTCAGCGTGTCCTGCTGAAGTACACCACTACGTCTTAGGTGCTTATGCTACTTCAATTCAATTCAATTCAATTTTATTTATAAAGCGCCAAATCATGACAAGAGTCGTCTCAAGGCACTTCACATAATAAACATTCCAATACAGGTCAGTTCATTAGGCCAATCAGAAAAAAATGTTTCCTATATAAGGAACCCAGCAGATTGCTGTAAAGTCACTGACTAGTGTCAGAGTCTTTACGGCAATCCTCATACTAAGCAAGCATGCAGCGACAGTGGAGAGGAAAACTTCCTTTTAACAGGAAGAAACCTCCAGAGGATCCTGGCTCAATATAAGCAGTCATCCTCCACAACTCACTGGGGATCGATTACACTCACACACACACACACACACACACACACACACACACACACACACACACACACACACACACACACACACACACACACACACACACACACACAAAGCAATGTGTTTATGGTTACATTGTGATTTCTTAGTAAATATTCTATTTGGTGAGAGATAAACTAATCTATAATTAAACAGGTAAACTAGCAGTAGCACATCCAACGTCAAGAAAAGCAAAATGTTATCAGGAGAGGGAGAATGTTTAAGTGGTTAGCAGCAGTGTGCTAGACAATGGCCCCCTCCATGAGGCCACCACAGCTCAGTAGAACATCATTGTAGCTTCTTCTGGGGAGAAAATCACTTAGAGAAAAAATAAATTTAACAGCTGAAATTGCAAGAAATAATGCAGTTAGAGAGCAGATTGTAGAAGAAAGTAGTAGAGTGTGGAAAGTGGTCAGTGTGTCCTCCAGCAGTCTAAGCCTATAGCAGCATAACTACAGAGATAACTCTGGATAACCTAGCCTTTTAGATGGAAGAATGTTGGAGGCAGGGCAAGGGAGAGCCGTCTTTACCGACTGTACACTCCACCTCCCTCTACTCCCCCACTTGTCCAGATCTGGGCTAACATCAGATTTTAACCACAGGCCCTATCCAATAAAAATGTTTTAAGCCTAGTCTTAAAAGTAGACAAGGTGTCTGCCTCACGGACTAAAGCTGGGAGCTGGTTCCACAGGAGAGGAGCCTGATAACTAAAAGATCTGCCTCCCATCCTAATTTTAGATATTCTGGGAACCACCAGTAAACCAGCAGTCTGAGAGCGAAGTGCTCGGTTAGGAACGTATGGAACAATCAGATCACTGATGTATGATGGAGCTTGATTATTAAGAGCTTTATATGTGAGACGGAGGATCTTATAATCTATTCTGAATTTAACAGGTAGCCAATGTAGGGAAGCTAAGACAGGAGAGATATGATCTCTCTTTTTAATTCTCATCAGAACTCTAGCTGCAGCATTTTGGACAAGCTGAAGACTTTTAACTACATTCTGTGGACTTCCTGAGAGTAATGAATTACAGTAATCCAGTCTTGATGTAATAAATGCATGAACTAGTTTTTCAGCATCATTCCTGGAAAGGATGCTTCTAATCTTAGCAATATTCCTGTACTTGCTGTACAACAGTCCATTACCCTCCTTTATTTTCATTGTTGGAGGTCAAAACAATAACAGTGGGGTCATCTGCAAACTCTACAACATGATTGCCAGGATAGCTTGCAGAGCAATCAAATGAGCAGGGAGTACATGATGGAGCTCAGAACACAACCTTGTGGAGCACCAGTGTTGAGTATAATGATGGAAAAGGACACACAATAGATCTTCAGTAGATAGAAAACAGAGATATAGGAAAATGTTTTACCTGGTTAGACAAAAAGATAAAGAGAGGATGTCTCTGTGAGAGCACGAGTCAGTTGTACTTTAGCCAGTTTCACATAGGTGGGTTGGTGCTGATTTTAAATCTCTAAGCAGATGGTTCTCCTCCTGATTTCTAATCTGGATGTGTTAGTCTAAGTAAAAAAGCAGCTGTTATCTGACCACATGATACAGTCTTAAGCAGGTCAAATATAACACACTGCAATTCAGAGGAATGGCTGGTCTGACATTGTTGGGGTTGTTGCTGGCAGGACAGTCTCAAACTATATTTAACAACTCCTTTTTATTCTAATGCTTAGGGTTAGATCACCATTAGATGCTGTAGAAAGTCATACAGTGAGTATGTTTTTGAGTGAGTTTCTTCAGAGAGACATTGTGCCAGGTTCTGACTGTGGGCAGGAAGGATACTCTGTCTTCCAGTAGATCTGAAGAAGCCTCTGACTGAAGACAGTCTGTTGTTGACTTACTGCCTCGTGGAGAGGATGCTCTGGGTTGTCCATCATGTTCTTCATTTTATGAAGTGTTCCCTTTTGTCCAACCAGCCCTAGAAGTCCTAGAGCCATCCTCGGAACAGAAGCAGCTCTTGTATCAGCTTGTTTAGCCTTTTACAACCGCTGGCTTTGATGCTGCTGCCCAGCAGATGACTGCAGATGAGTCTGTACAACAGACGGGAGATTTACAACATCTTGCTGCAAAAAGATTCCTCAAGAAGTCCAGCATGCTCTGTTGCTTCTTGTGTGGAGCTTCACTGATGTCTGTCCTGTTCAGTCTGCCATCCAGGTGAACACAGATGTCTTTATGCTCCTCCACTTTTTTCTCGTAATGGAGCGTAAACATGCATCAGAGTCACCCTTTATCTACTTTTTCATATCCTGGTTAAAATTCAAAATTTACCCAAATTAATAAAATCCGTCATTAAAAATCAAAAGAACTCAACAAGACAAAGAAGAAAAGCAGAAGGAAGCTTCTGTATTTAATTTGAGAGTAAAACATCACAACATGATGTGATTGAATAAGCATTTAAATCCATGGATATTCTGTACTTTAGTACAATTACTTTACTTTCAAATTGTGCGGACT
>SSNQ01034716.1:722471-738206 GCA_006942095.1 Nothobranchius kuhntae
TCAGAAGAACATCAAAAAATATTTACTAACAACGATACTTTCAAGACAACGCCCATGGCTCTTTCTCCAAGAAACAGGTAAGCTTTAAACTCTGAACTGTAATATTAACAACTCCATAAATATCTTTCCAATTAGTCAAATGTGATTGATTTTGTTCTTGTGTGACGTTAACAATTAACCTTAAATAAATCACCATAGAGACAAAATCACAGCTACACTTGGAAATAACTAAACAGCTTTTTTTTCTATCCTGAACAAACCTCCATCAGCTGAAAAATAAGAAGCTGTTTATTTGGATATAAAACTTGGGCTTGACCAAGTTTCTCAGTATGATTTTATAACTGACAAAATAACACTTTTCTCTCTAAGAGCCACCATGTTTCATCCCCTTTATGAAAATATCTGGTTTAATGCCACCTTTAAGTAAAATGGGTCAGTCACAACAGCAGCAGTTTTAACATTTAACTGTCAAACATCTTCTTCCTGTCCGACTTGTCTTCAATGTTCTTACGCCAGTCTCCCACATCACGCAGCTGCTTGTCCTGTGAAAAGACACCAGAGCTCTCAGTTCACAGACTGAAAACTATCTAATACAACAGCAATCCACATCAAACCTTTCTGGTTCCTGTCACCACAGAGGAATTCAGTTTGAGAAAAGCTCACCTCCTCTTTGACCTCCTTCTTGACCTGCTTCAGGTTGGCTCTTAGGTCCATGTTGACCGTGTGCTTTGATCCCAACAGAGCCTTCAGCATGGCATCAGCAGACATGCGCACTTTCTTCAGCCGGGGTCTCTTAAACTTGCCTCGAAGATCCACAATCTTGATATTGAGGTCCCTGACCTTTCAGGAGGTTTTGGGAAAGAAGAAGGCTTTGAGTCATGGGGCTCCACAGGGTTCAGTGCTCGGTCAGCTTAATTTTAAAAATGCTTGCAGCAGGACAAATGATCAGAAATCACAGGATAAATTTCCATTGCAAAGTAATGATACTCTACAATTCAGTGAATCAGACTACGAGCATGTCTCAGAGAAATAAAAACCTGTGATTCTCTCATTCTCTTTTCTTTAATTCTCTCATTCTCTTTTCTGTAATTCAAAGCCCGAGGCTGCGGGTTTTGGACACGAGCCACTTAGGCCAGGATTCACATGGCAGGATTTTGAAAATGTAGGCATGAGAGACCTCACACATGGAGATAAATAACTCACAGATATAATAATTTTGGTCGCACACTTTATGTGAAGCAACTCTGCATACAAACTGATGTCACATGCAAACGTTTCACGCTCAGACTGGAACTCTCATGAGATAAAGGAGGCTTCAGAATAAACAAACATGGTGGAGGAGACGTGTGCTGCTCGCTTTTTTAGCTGGCTTTCTGATTGGCTACATGTCACATTCAACTGTAGTATGTTCATTTGTCCTCGAGATTCAGACCAAGACAACATGATTAAAAGCACAGATTTATGATAGGAGTGTGCCTGAAATGCTTCTGAACAGGCCAGAGCGCTTATAACACACCACACAAAGCAGGATTGTCTGATAAGAATATCTCTAGAGCCATGACGTAGTCGTGTGCAACCATAAGGAGTGGGGCCGGTTAAAAGCCTGCGTGAGTGTCCAACTGTTCTGTGTTTGTGTCTTTCCTGTCCTCTCAGGCCCCTTTGACTGAAGATGAAGGCCACCCATTCTGGATTCTTCCTGTTGAAATGGAATTTTCTTTCTACTTTCCACTAATCTGGACCTGATATGAAGGTGTTGCTGTTTGTACAGTGCTTGAAATTACTTAGTTCTAACCTGGCTCTATATAATTAAACTGAATATATTATCATATATTATAACAACTGCTTAATTAACAGTAAGAGCCGAATATAAACTACTGTAAAACAGTTGTTGCTTCATTCGACAGAGGCAGACACTTGGAGTCAATGACTCGGGCTCAGACTGGATCAAAGAAAGAACTATAGTGACACTCTGTGGTCAAGGTGGGGTATTTCAGTAGGAGGTCTGGCCGCTTCTCAAGTCCATTCATTACGTTCACTAATAAAGTCCACATTTCTTTAAAGGGGACCTAGAACTACTTTTTTTACAATTGGAAACTCAGGTTTTTAGTCTATTGTAAGGAACAGCTGACAGCTTTCTAGATAAGGGTCAAAGGTTATGTGAGGTATAGATATAGATAACTTTATTGTCTGTTTTATAACAAAAACCTGAAATTTGTCTTGGACACGATTTCATGAAAATAAAGTAAAATATGTAAACCCCTCCCATTAAAATGTGGGAATCATTTAATCTTTTATTTCCTAAATGTAGTCATCACCGCTTCAGAACAGAGGAGGCCTGAGTTTTCAGCTCCTCAGGTTAGAATTTGATCCCAAGTCAGTTTCAGGTGATGACTTGATGACTTACCTCATCGAGCACTAAGTTTAATTTGAACTCTATGCAGTATCTCTCCTCTTCACTGTTGTTAACCTCCTCATGAAGTTTGTTGCAAAGTTCCTGGAGACAAAACAAAAACTATAAAGATTATTTATTTCATAAAATGTTATTATTTTTTTAAATCAGTCATTGTGTGAATTTCCCAAACCGAAAAGGTTTTCTTACAATAAGCTCTTCCCTGGAGTATGGTAGCTCTAGAGGAGGGCATTTCTCTGCCAAGAACTTCTCCCGTTCGGCAGCTTTTGCCTGAGACTCAACCTCCAGCAAATTATTTGCCACAACCAGCATACAGCTCTGGAAATGGACATTTAAACACATAATAGGTGGATTTAAACACATCAGCAGCACATGAATGACTAACCACAGTGGGACAGATAAACAAACAATTAAATTAGAGACATGTAAAAACATTGATGATATTCAGATTTTTATACAAATCACAGTAAAAAAAAAGTCCTGATATGAAAGTCAACAATACAAAACATTCATTCTTACAGGCTCAGTAGGGGCCAATAAGGGTCTACATAATGGGTCTATTTTGGTTTATTTAAGGGTCTACATAATGGGTCTATATTGGTCTGTATAAGGGTCTACATAATGGGTCTATATTGGTCTATTTAAGGGTCTACATAATGGGTCTATATTGGTCTATATAAGGGTCTACATAATGGGTCTATATAAGGGTCTACATAAGTGTCTATATTGGTCTATATGAGGGTCTACATAAGTGTCTATATTGGTCTATATAAGGGTCTACATAAGTGTCTATATAAGGGTCTACATAATGAGTCTATATTGGTCTATATAAGGGTCTACATAATGGGTCTATATAAGGGTCTACATAAGTGTCTATATTGGTCTATATAAGGGTCTACATAAGTGTCTATATTGGTCTATATAAGTGTCTACATAAGTGTCTATATAAGGGTCTACATAATGGGTCTATATTGGTCTATATAAGGGTCTACATAATGGGTCTATATAAGGGTCTACATAAGTGTCTATATTGGTCTATATAAGGGTCTACATAATGGGTCTATATAAGGGTCTACATAAGTGTCTATATTGGTCTATATAAAGGTCTACATAATGGGTCTATATAAGGGTCTACATAAGTGTCTATATTGGTCTATATAAGGGTCTACATAAGTGTCTATATAAGGGTCTACATAAGTGTCTATATTGGTCTATATAAGGGTCTACATAAGTGTCTATATAAGGGTCTACATAATGGGTCTATATAAGGGTCTACATAATGGGTCTATATAAGGGTCTACATAAGTGTCTATATTGGTCTATATAAGGGTCTAGATAAGTGTCTATATAAGGGTCTACATAAGTGTCTATATTGGTCTATATAAGGGTCTACATAAGTGTCTATATTGGTCTATATAAGGGTCTACATAAGTGTCTATATTGGTCTATATAAGGGTCTACATAAGTGTCTATATTGGTCTATATAAGGATCTACATAAGTGTCTATATTGGTCTACATAAGCGTCTACAAAAGGGTTTTATTCATTTTGACCTTCTCAGAGGCCTAGTAGTGGAGTCTTCGCCCTGGGATTGGAAGATTGGGGTTCAAATCCCGGTCGAGTCATACCAAAGACATTAAAAATGGGACCCAATGTCTCCCTGCTTTACACTTTGCTTTAAGAAGTTGGATTGGGGGGTTAAACCACTAAATAGTTCCCAAGCACAGCCACAGATCACGGCTCCCCACGGGGATGGCTCAGAATGAATATTACCAGTATGTGATGACTAATAGTCGCCTCAGTATGGAAAACTCATACGTGACCCAAGTATGAAACCAAATTCTGATCCCATACCTGACCATACTGAGCTAATGTGAGAGCACCATGAATGGGTCTATATAGCTAATTTTAAGGGATACGACGAAAATTTGGCTACCTAACTTTTTTGGCCAAAAATGACCCAAAAGTGCATTTCTGGGTTTTGGCCAAAACACCAAAAATCAAAAAAAAAAAAAACACGACCAAAACAGGCCATCAGATGAACCCCGTTTTCATTTCATCCCTCATGTGACATCTTGCTCTTTGCTTTAAAAAATATAGAACATTGGCACTGATGTCAAAAGTAAAGTTTTCCCCTTTTAGTAATGCTAAATGCTGGAATATTCAAATCAAGGATGTGACGCACGTTTTACTTTCGAAGCCACATCTGCACCGCTTCTTCTATTGTTTTGTTTTTTTACATTCCAGTAAAGTCTGTGACTATTAGCACTGTCCTTTCAACACCCACCATGTCCTAAACACAGTGAAATAAGCTTTGGTGTGTGAAGCGTGTTTACTCTCTTGAAGCACGCAGACTCTGTTGCTGCTGCGCAGCTGCAGCGTCACCTTCTTTTTCACCGGACAAGTGAATATCTTCATCAGAGGTTGAATATTCCTATTCAGTATCAGAGTCAGCCATTACCAAAGAGCTTTGTCATCATGAACAGACCTGTCGGTATTGTGAGTTTCTCCTTTCTAATATAATATTTGACCTCTGTGCTCTCTGCTCGTCTCCTCGTCTCCTCTCCTGAGGATGAGGAGAAGTTTTCAAACTATAAACTCAGAAAATTTCAATAGAAACACCCAAAGTGTTGCTCAGACATTACACATCTCCACTATCTTCTGGTGTAAAGTAATAACCTCATGAGGGATTATATTTACAGCTGTGGCTCCTTAAATGCAATATTGCGATGTTGATGCTAAAAGAAGTTCCCAAAGCGTTCCCAAATGTACTTCATTTTCTGAGGTGAATTGACAGGTCCCACTCTTTTGTCATTTGAGTTTTTAACAGTTTTCAACAATCTGCAGAACAAATGCTCTCTGAAAATATCTCAGACCTCTCAATAGCTTTTCTGATGTGATACAAATGAGACAGATTTGAGAGGAGTTGGTATGAAATTACAAAACAGAAATAAAATGTGAACAAATTCAAATAGAAGAAGGAGAAGGAGAAGGAGAAGGAGAAGAAGAGCTGTTTGGACCAGGTGGAGGATAGACCACAGCACAGTAGAACGGGTTCTTACGCCCGACTTTAATCAGCTGCAGTTCAAAGGAAGCAAAGGTTGCATTTGGTTTGCTGTACAAAAATCTGCCACTTTTTACCTGGTCAGGTTTGTCCCTTATAGAGGACAAAATGCATCATCTTGTTTATATTTCAGCTAATGAGATTTCTTCTACAATACTCGACTCAGAAACATGGTCTTCCTGTGAAAAACACACCCTCTTGTGGCTGGTTTTGGTATTGCACTAGAAATATAAGACTGCTATAAGACTCCGATGTTTCTGGCTCAGCTCCTTCTACAGTAATGATGGATGCTTTGCTTTATTCTGAGCTGAAAGGAAGATCTCTTGATTTACTGGTCAGTTTAAATTGTGAGCCTGTGAATGTCACAAGACATGAAACATTGTCATGAATGAGCATCCTCATCAGCATCCTCCTGAGAGGAGCTTGGGCTAGAGCTGCTGATTCTCCTGATGAAAAGACACAGCTAACGTTGTTTGTGCATCTGATTGGGATGTTTACTAGTGACTTCCTCTGGAGGTTTTTCTGACATGTTTCGTTGGGAAAAGAATCAGAAGCAAATATCCTGTCTGGCCTCCACTCTTTGGAACAGCTGGAGAGTGTTGGTGGAGATAACTGCTACCTCTTCAACCCAACCCTGGATAAAGATATGCAGATGCATTTTAAACCATAATAATCGTTGCTGTACTTCTTGAGCCCAACCCCCACATCTGGAAAATGAGATACATTTTTTTTTATCTATTTTTTTTTTTTACTTTTTTGCAGTAAAGGTTTGTTGCTGAGATAGAACCAGTGTATCTGTTCTGCAGAGCATCCATCGGTGGAGACAGAAAGTGCTGTTGCCAAGGAAGTTACACTGGGAATAAACCTGTCACATTCTGCAAAGTAATATAGATAAATGCATGTTTTACTCTTTAAGTTACAATTCTGAATAGAAAAGAAAATTCTGTTCCCTTAAATGTGGGCCTGAGTAACCACTACGTAGACCCAAATGGACTTCAGAGTGTTTCTTAGGTTCCTACAATCATGTCCAGACACGCAGATAGGGTGGGGGACGGGGGGGAGCTGTCCTCCCCAGATTCAGATCGACCCCCATCCACCCCCCCAACTAAGGCCAGAAAGAAAACAAAATCTGAGGTTAAGCGCTTGAAGCTCCTTTTTCCAATTACATTGAATGCAGCATGACGTAAACAAACAACGACTCCAGAGGCGCCAAAGTGGTTGCTGCTAGGATGCAGGATGAAGCGAAAAAGGCAAGCAATGATTACTACGTATTTAAAAAAGACCAACAGTGTAAGTAGGCGGGACCGATCTGTCTGTTTATGCATGTTGGTTCTAGTTTCAGTACGTTGTTGTCGGTGTTGGGCCTTACTCGTTAAAAGCGCCAAATCCTCATTGCTGACTTTAACAAGTCTCATCTACAAATATGATCCCTCATGAAGTTACTACTTTACACCAGAAGATAGTGGAGATGTGGAACCTTCAGGCTGAGCAATGTTTGGGAGTTTTTAGAGTTTGAAAATCGCCTCCCGCCGTGAGGCTCCCAGTCGGGGAGAGGAGGAGATGCGCGCAGCATGAAGAGCGCAAATATTATATAAAACGTATAATTGCCGGCAGGTCTGGTCTTTGCTGACTGATCACTTTGTCTGGTCATGACTGACTCTGATTATGAAGCAGAATATTGACTCTGATGAAGAAATTCACTCATCCAGCCGGGAAGATTGACGCTGCTGCAGCATCAGACAGCTGGTGCTGCACGAGAGGTGCGTGGAGTCTATGAGCTCCAAAAGTTGGGTTTGATGTTTGTTTAACCTTCTCTGGGACGTGATGGATGTAGAAATGATGGTAAAATACCGCCAACGTGACAGACGTAGCGACAATGTAAAAAGAAAAGCCGTAAAAAGGGGCAGATGGATGCATTATGTATGGAAGTCAAGTGTGCCACATAATCACAAAAAGTAAAATATAAAATTTAAAAAGAGATTAATATATTTATATATAAATAAAAACTTTCCAAACATAATGAAAATTTCTAAATGAAGGAACATCTGTTGGTCAGGCTGAAATGTTTGGGAACCACTGCTCTAAGTGATAAGTGAATATTGTTTTTAAAATATATTTTATGTGCAGTTTTTTAGGGCTTTTATGTTTTCTGTAAAGATTGGTATGCTGAAAATCATGTAATGTTTTGTATAAAGCATGAGGTTTGATTAGTAACTGATTGGGAGAATAACAAATGACTGACTTGGATAGCATTGATCAGGCAGAGCTTTGTTGCATAATGGCTTCAAACACGTATATAAAAGTGTTGATTTTTACGTAAACCATTGGATGAAATTACACAAATTGACTGAGCTCTGGTTAAGGCTCTTGCAATAGTTTGTGTATGTGTACGTGTGTGTGTGCGTGTGGGTGTATGTGTTTGGGGGAGGGTACATTGGAACTTTGTCCCCCCAGTTAGAAAATCCTATCTGCGCCCCTGATCATGTCAGACGTACTTCATGAGAAAAATATTGTGAATTTTAGATTCTTACCTTCAAAGTGTGCTTACGCCTCGCAGACAGTCGTTTCCTGCAAACAGACATGTGGTTAAATAAATAATCTTAGAAGGTCTAACATTAAGTACATTTGGACATATAACACAAAACATTAAATAAGTTATTTCTTTAACATTTAACAATATAAGTAAAAGTAGAGTTCAATAGAATCCTAAGCAAGCATTTCTGGGGCTCTTGACTTTAACATGTCTGATCTGAAAGGATGTTTTTCTGCTCGATTAGAGGGTTTGGGCGGGGGCACAGCTGGGCTAGACCACCAGAAACAAGGGCCATCACATGATTTTAGGATCTTTATTGTGCTGTGATTGTGTTTCTATTTGTTCATTGACAGGCTAACAATGAAGTGTTACAATATCATCAGGAACTGGCCCTCCTCATATTATGACATCTCTAAAACATTCTAGATATAAAAAAAAGTACATTTAAAATCAGCTTGTTCATTCTTCTTATAAAGTCACATTCAGACATATTAAACACATAAAAGTAATGCTTTAAACAACAGAATATGGTGCAAAATCCATTTATGTCATCAATCCTGGTGCTGGTGTAAAGGTCTGGTCCAGCGGGGGGAGCTGCTGTTCAGATAGACGACTGATGACTGAAGCAGTGATCTGACAGGAATGTAGTGTTCCTATTGTAACTGAGCGACAGGTCCGACTGAGTGCACTGATCCAGGTGTGTGTGGGTGATTCAAACCAGCCACAACGCAGCCATTTTTAGACTTGTCCCAGAAGCGGCGCGCTGTTGTGTTTTATTTTTTATTTTTGCTGAAAGCCATTTCTGAGACACGTCAATTTCTGTAGTTAACATAGGGCTAGACAGGAAATCACACATGGTGTCCCTGGTAATTTTCTAAATAAAAGTGGTGTAGCAGTGCGATTTCATAGCCCAATGGTTTTTTACTCCCTGCATCATTCCAGAAGTGCCAGACCCGGCCTGCGGGCCGTCCACTGACTACCACTGCTCTACGCAACATGCTGAACTTTGACACCAGATTACTTATGTTTTAAAATGAAAAATTTCAAACACACAAGAACCTAAATATGGATGTGACTGAGCCTTCCTTTACAAACACTGCTTTTAGTCAACCTGTTAAAATGGACAGCAATGTGCAAAAGTTTTAGGCAGGTGTGGAAAGATTGCTGTAAATATAGAATACTTCTGGAAATATAAGTGATGAATTTACAAAATGTAAAGTGAGTGAGCCCAAACATCCAGCCAAGTCATTTAGAAAAGTCCTGGAAGTGGTGGTCTGGCACCCACAGAGCACTGATCCCCGGTGTCAGAGATCACATGAAGAGACAGAAGGATGTGAGGAAGCCTACATCCACAGAAGAGCTGTGGTTAGTTCCACCAGATGTTTGGAACCACCTTCCTGTCCAGTTCCTTCCACAGCTGTGTGATCAACAACTGCTGATCACACCACATGTGAAAGCCCTCTGTGTTTACAGTATTGTTGCCCACCTGCCCAAAACATTTGCTCAGTACTCTATTTTATTTTCCAGCAGAGGGAGGATGGATGAGTAGCCATTTGAACACATCTGTTAAATAATGGAGAACAACTCCCAATCAGGGGGAAACAAACACTTTACTCACTCAGAGGCCATGTTGACTGTAGGATCCTGATATTATCTGTTCAAAGACAAAAAACAAAAATGAATTCAAATTGTTTTTGCCTGAAAAGTTTTGCATTCAAGCTCCAATCCTGCATTTTAACACTCTTTTAAATAATAATAAATAGAAATATATACACACACAGAGAGACAGAGACAGAGAAATATATAAATTATATATAGTTATAAGCTATATAAATACAGTGGTGTGAAAAACTCTTTGCCCCCTTCCTGATTTCTTATTGTTTTGCATGTTTGTCACACAAAATGTTTCTGATCATCAAACACATTTAACCATTAGTCAAAGATAACACAAGTAAACACAAAATGCAGTTTTGAAATGATGGTTTTTATTATTTAGGGAGAGAACAAAATCCAAACCTACATTGCCCTGTGTGAAAAGGTAATTGCCCCCTGAACCTAATAAGTGGCTGGGTCTCCCTTAGCAGCAATAACTGCAATCAAGCATTTGCGAGAACTTGCTCTGAGTCTTTTACAGCGCTCTGGAGGAAGTTTGGCCCACTCATCTTTGCAGAATTGTTGTAATTCAGCTTTATTTGCGGGTTTTCTAGCATGAACTGCTTTTTTAAGGTCATGCCATAGCATCTCAACAGGATTCAGGTCAGGACTTTGACTAGGCCACTCCAAAGTCTTCATTTTGTTGTTCTTCAGCCATTCAGAGGTGGATTTGCTGGTGTGTTTTGGGTCATTGTCCTGCTGCAGCACCCAAGATCGCTTCAGCTTTAGTTGACGAACAGATGACCGGACATTCTCGTTCAGGATGTTTTGGTAGACAGTAGAATTCATGGTTCCATTTATCACAGCAAGCCTTCCAGCTCCTGAAGCAGCAAAACAACCCCAGACCATCACACTACCACCACCATATTTTACTGTTGGTATGATGTTCTTTGTCTGAAATGCTGTGTTGCTTCTACGCCTGATGTAACGGGACATTTGCCTTCCAAAAAGTTCAACTTTTGTCTCTTCAGTCCACAAGGTGTTTTCCCAAAAGTCTTGGCAATCATTGAGATGTTTCTTAGCAAAACTGAGACAAGCCCTAATGTTCTTTTTGCTTAACAGTGGTTTGCATCTTGGAAATCTGCCATGCAGGCCATTTTTGCCCAGTCTCTTTCTTATGGTGGAGTCGTGAACACTGACCTTAACTGAGGCAAGTGAGGCCTGCAGTTCTTTAGAAGTTGTCCTGGGGTCTTTTGTGACCTCTCGGATGACATGTCTCTGCGTTCTTGGGGTAAGTCTGGTCAGCCGCCCACTCCTGGGAAGGTTCACCACTGTTCCTTGTTGTTGCCATTTGTGGATAATGGCTCTCGCTGTGGTTCGCTGGAGTCCCAAAGCTTTAGAAATGGCTTTATAACCTTTACCAGACTGATAGATCTCAATTACTTTTGTTGTCATTTGTTCTTGAATTTCTTTGGATCTTGGCATGATGTTTAGCTTTTGAGGTGCTTTTGGTCTACTTCTCTGTGTCAGGCAGCTCATATTTAAGTGATTTCTTGATTGAAACGGGTGTGGCAGTGATCAGGCTTGGGGGTGGCTACAGAAATTGAACTCAGGTGTGAAACACCACAGTTGGGTTATTTTTTAACAAGGGGGGCAATTACTTTTTCACACAGGGCAATGTAGGTTTGGATTTTGTTCTCTCCTTAAACAATAAAAACCATCATTTCAAAACTGCATTTTGTGTTTACTTGTGTTATCTTTGACTAATGGTTAAATGTGTTTGATGATCAGAAACATTTTGTGTGACAAACATGCAAAAGAATAAGAAATCATTTCATTTATTAATAAAGCCCCTTCTGTGACCAATGCAGACGCCCAAGGTGCTGAACACAACACAATAAAACCATAAAACCATCAGAATAAAATATAACAATCATAAAACCAGCATAAAATCAATTGAAAGAGGAGATTAAAAGCAAAAAATAAAATCCAGAAAAAGATTAAGAGGCCAGGGCATCGAAACTGGGTAAAATTTGCTAATCCTGAAAAGCCTTGACAAAAAAATGGGTCTTAAGGCGAGTCTTAAAACTCCCTAGTGAGGGTGACTGACGCACCACCAAAGGCAACTGGTTCCAAAGTGCGGGTGCTAACACCGAGAACGCACAGTCCCCCGTGACCTGCACTTAGTGCGTGGAACGATCAACAGCTCCCTGCCAGCTGAGCGAAGGGCCCGCGATGGGGCATGCCTATGCAAAAGGTTGCCAAGATATGCTGGAACAGTTCCATGTAAGGCCTTGTATGCCAGCACCAAGACCTTAAATTTTGCCCTGTATTGTACAGGCACCCAATGAAGGGATGCCAACTCAGGGGTGATATGTTCCCTGCGCCTAGTGCCTGTCACGAACATAGCGGCTGAGTTTTGTAATAACTGCAAGCGTGCTACCGCACCCTGACTAAGGCCGGCATACAGTGCATTGCAGTAGTCAAGCCTTGAAAGAACAAAAGCATGTGTGACAGTCTCTAGAGATTAGATGTACTCTGGACAGCAGGGGCTTGATTCTGGCTAGTCGGCGTAAGTTAAAAAACACCATCGCACAACCTGGTTGATTTGCGCGTCGAATTTAAGGGCTGAGTCCAGTTGCACTCCCAAATTTCGGATGGTGGTCTTCATGTTGGATGCTAAAGGGCCCAGATTCACAGCATTGCATGGGCGTGTAGACATGCCAGGGCTAAGTACAATTACTTCAGTCTTAGCGTCATTCTGATGTAAAGTTTGTAGCCATCCAGGAGCGCACATCCTCTAAGGCATCTACAAGCTTTGATATTGACCCATCGAAGCCCCGCTGAAGGGGGAGGTAGATCTGACAGTCGTCAGCATAAAAATGAAAACGCATGCCAAACCGCCGAAGAAGATTCCCCAACGGTAGTAAGTAAATCAGGAAGGGGCAAAGAGTTTTTCACACCACTGTACATATACATATTTTACATATATAATTTCTATATGTAGACATTTCATGCTTCCTATCATTGATAATTTTATTTATTATTTTCATATTTATCTCCAGCTTGTTTGCAATTTTAAGAAACACCCATACAATTTATTTTTCTGTGCACCAGAATTTTTATTCCCTTAGTTAGTTTGCCTAAATGTAAAAAATAAATAAAATTCATAAATTCAATATGACCATTAAATAAAAGCATAGCTTAAACTAAAGAAAATGTTTTAAAAGTTTTACTTCAGTTGTATGCTCATGTATGAAGGCTGAAAACACTCAAACACCTGGCAGACATCCTTTTCCATGCAACATTCCAAATGCATCACTAATGATCGTAGACACGTGCACAGCCCTGCTACGTCAGATTGAAAGTTGGCATAAAAACATTTCTGCAAATATTGGCAATGTTTAGAGAGCTTGCTGGCAAATGATTAAGCGTGTGACAGAAATATGCCCAAAGTTGTGCATAAAAAGACCTTCGGTAACGCTGGCTAGCATTAACGGTTAACGCAACTGCGGCAGTACACAGAGCATGTATCTGCGGAAAGATGGAATTTTCTGCCATGATTGAGGTTCTTTGGAAAATCCTGTTGAAACTCGGGATTGTGGCAGGTATGTGCACATAAAAATGTAACAATGAACACAATTTACAACCAGAGCTATTGACTGCACACACATTGCTTAAATGAGAATGCATCAAAAGATCAATTGTTACTTTGTTAGAAGAACATATCTTGATCGAGTCCAAGCACAAATTAAATGTGGTGCACAAATCTAGCCAGGTGTTTATAGGTCTGGTTCACCACACAATGGTTCTGTTCTGATGAATAGCATTATGCTGAACAGGCCAGCAGCCGTGGTAACAATCCCCCAAATTAAAGCTGCAACCACAAATTTGAAAAATAAATTTGCTTAAGCAATTATTTTCATGCCTCTTAAAAACGTTCTAACATGGTATAGCTATAAATATACTGTGAAGATTCAGAAATGATTATAAACTGCTTCTATCACATTTGTCTAAAAACCTTTGCTGATAACTCGTTTCGGATTGAAAGCACCTATTGGGCCAACTGGTTGTTGGTCTTGCTGTACCGCTGCACTTCCCTGAGTCCTCCACTCATCACACACTCTCGTATTTAGCACCAGAACACAAATGATGTGAGAAGTTCTCTGCTCAATAACATCAGAGAAGGAGAAATAGCCGGCTGCTACCACTTCAACTTTAGGACTAACTACCAGAGTCCCAAAATGAAAATCACTAACTGAAGTCACGGACAACAAAATACTTTACCAAGCACATCAAGGCCGTGGACAAGAACACCAAGTTCACCAGGGAGGATGCCCACAACAACATACTGCCCTTCTTGGACTGTGCTGCGCAAACTGCACAAGATGGAAGTCTACAGGAAACCAAATCACACAGACCAGCATTTGCATTTCGACTCACATCACCCACTGGAGCACAAAGTGTCAGTCATCAGGACTTTATACCATCGGGCCGAGAACATTCCCTCAAAGACTGAAGGAAAACAAAAGGAAGAAAACACATCAAGAAAGCACTCCAGAATTGCAGATACCATAACTGGGCCTTTGTGAAATCTACAAAGAAGTCTGGAAAAGCATCTAAAGCAGCAACCAGCAAATAAAAGGCCAACAGGCGCAAAGGCATCATCCCATAAAAGTCAGGATTCTCAGAGAAACGTAGACGACTCTTCTCCAAACACAACATCCTGGTAAACTTTAAACCCAACAACACCCTCAGTCCAAAAGACAGAACACCCAAACAGAAGCTCAGTGGTGTTGTTAATGCAGTCCAGTGTAGAGAGAACTGTCCAGATGTTTACTCCGGGGAAACAAACAACAATTACACAAGAACATGGCACAACACAGGAGAGCCACCTCTTCAGGTCAGGACCCAGCAGTCCACCTTCACCTGATGGACAAGGGACACGCCTTTGAAAATGACAAGGGACACATTCTGGACAGAGAAGATAGATGGTTTGTGAGAGGAGTAAGAAAGCTGTCTATGTCAACACTTTAAAAAGGGGAGGGGCTTAGATTTCACCTTTCCAGTACCAATAATGCAGCTTTGAACCTCATTCCTAAGCAGTTTCAGTCTAGGTCACACCTTCCTGCATCTAGTCAACACAACGACTCCCTCTCAGTAGAGGCCAACAACTCATCAGGGGATGGAGAGGAGGGGTACTCAGAGTAGTTTCTGCTAGTTAAACAACAACAGACAGCTACAACTTATCAACTCAACGCTCCCATATTTCAGTCAGAATTAACAAAGCTCCTCGGATGAGAAGTAAAACATCTTCAAGAACCCAAAGAAGTCCAGTTGCCTCCATTTTAACCCTTCTGGATTACCATGGCCTGGATGACTGAGAACCTTCATCAGCATGTTTTTTTAAATTAATCACAGTTTTATTTTAAGTACTGTACATTTTAATAACTATTGGTTTATTTAATCTTCTTTAAACCAATATTCTCCATATTAAACCCCACCTGACTAAAAACGGGCTCATTAAACATCTGGCATTTCACAGGCTGGCAACACTCCAACTAAAATTCATGCAGCTAATAATTGTATTGTTTACCTTTAGCGTTCCCTTTGTTTTAAATTCAAATTTGAATGAATGGGATGCCTTCGTTTTAAAAACACAGACTAGTTGGAATAACAGCACAAAAACCAAAGCCTGCAGCGGACAGATGTAAAACAATGTTCCTGAAGTCAGCGACCACACTAAACATTGTAAACGCTCCATGTGCTCACCCTTTGGACCTGGATAACACCTGCCTGTAGCACCAAGACTCCAAGAGAGATGTCTGTTCCACACCAGCAGCACCTCTCCTTCATATTCTGTCTTATGATTTATTTATAGCTGTTTAATGAGGTTTGTGGTGTTACTGCAATTCCTCACAGTCTTCCTACTGTTAACACACTTCTTCATCACTGTTAGCAGCACTCAAGTAGCTCCACACATGACCGTTTACGCTCTGCTAGCCGTGAGGGTCCAGCTGCAGCATTAACAGAAGGGAAGGCAGTGTGCGCCCCCGTGAGGGCTTAAGGTATTTATACTGTGCCCATTCTCAGCACAATGGTTGGCGGAAGAAGAAGTAGTTCTGACCAAAGAAGC
>SSNQ01034716.1:741027-761886 GCA_006942095.1 Nothobranchius kuhntae
GAAGGAAGAACCAACAAGAGAACTGACATGAGAATCCAGGGTGAGAGCTGGGTCAAAGGTCACGCCAAGATTCCTGACAGAAGGTTTGGTGTGGGAAGCAAGCTGACCAAGAGAGTCTCTGACTTTGGGAACCAGCTTGTCTGGGGCACAGATGAGGATCTCAGTCTTATCTTCATTCAGCTGTAGAAAGCTCCCACCATCCAGGTTTTGATAGAGTCTAAGCAGGTGTGTAACAGCTGCAGCTTAGACATCTCATGGGGCTTAAAGGAGATGTACAGTTGGATGTCATCTGCATAAAGATGGTAGGAGATTCCTTTGAAGGAGCTCAGGATGTGCTGAAGAGGATGCAGATAGAGGAAGAGCAGAGGCCCCAGCACAGAACCTTGGGTAGGGGAGGTTGTGGAGGACCTAAAGTTGGAGATGGCCACGGAAATGGAACGCTGAGAAAGATAAGAGGAGAACCACTCCAGAGCAGTTCCTGATAGGCCTACCCAGTCTCTCAGCCTCTCCAGTAGCAGGTGATGGTCAACAGTGTCAAAGGCTGCAGTCAGGTCCAGCAGGACCAGAACAGAACAGTCCCCTGCATCACTGTGAGTGAGAAGGTCATTAGAGACCCTAAGAAGAGCTGTTTCAGTAGAATGAGCTCTACGAAAACCTGACTGGAAGCTATCATAGATGTTATGTTCATCAAGAGCAGCTGTGAGTTGTTTAGCCACAACCTTTTCCAAGATCTTGGAGATGAACGGAAGTTTAGAGATGGGTCTGAAGCTGCTATGGAGAGAGGGGTCAAGACTCGGTTTTTTAAGAAGCGGGTGGGTTACAGCGTTCTTAAAGTAAGCAGGGACCTGACCAGAAACCAGAGAAGCATTCATTATAGAGAGCACGCTGGGACCGATGGACTGAAAAGCACTTTTAAACAAAGATGAGGGTAAGATGTTGAGGGGGCATGCAGAGGTCTTCATAGAGTTAACTAGTTTGGTTAACTCAGGCAAAGAAACAGGAGCAAAGCTATCTAGGATGATGGGCCTGGTTGGAGTCGGGAGAGGCAGCGATAAGGCTGAAGGAGAGATGCTAGATCTAACCTTATTGACTTTGTCCACAAAGAAAGACAGAAAGTTCTCACAGTCTGCAACAGAGTGGATGGAGGCTGTAGGAGAGGTAGGAGAGACGATGCTGCTGATGGTGTTAAACAGCACCTTGGGGTTCCCTTTGCTCTGGGACACCAGGTTGGAAAAGTAGGAAACCCTAGCGTCTCTGACTGCGGAGTTAAAGGATGTCAGAAGATCCTTTAGGTGCAGCAGATGGACGTGGAGATGGATTTTCTTCCACAAACGCTCAATTTTTCTGCATTGGCGCTTCAGGCTGCAAAGGCTGTCAGTAAACCAGGGAGTAGGGTTCACTGCAGGAACTGATCTGGTTCTGACAGGACAGACGTTGTCCAGAATGGAGAGGCAGTGCTCGTTGAACTGAGAAGGTAAGGAATCTGGGTCGTTATCAGAAGAACAGGGTGGATCAAAAGCAGCAGAAAAATTTCTAGCTGTGATCTCATTAAGAAAACGAGAACTAACCACACGGCGAGCAGGAGGTGGGGACGCAGAAACTGACAAGTTAAAGAAAATGCAATGGTGATCTGAAATATAAACATCCTCAGGACAAACACTGTCAGCATTTAGACTCAGGGTAAAAACAAGGTCTAGAGTGTGCCCCCTGGTGTGTGTGGGGCCAGAAACATGCTGGGTGAAGCTGAAGGAGTCCATAAGGCTGGAGAAATTGATGTAAAATTGGTCAGAGGGATCATCAACGTGGATGTTAAAGTCACCAACAATCACCAGTCTGGACAGCTTCACAGTGGAGGATAGAAAGTCACTAAACTCCTGAAGGAAAGAACTGTTTGGACCAGGTGGACGATAGACCACAGCACAGTGGTTCTTACGCCCGACTTTAATCAGCTGCAGTTCAAAGGAAGGAAAGGTTGCATTTGGTTTGCTGTACAAAAATCTGCCACTTGTTACCTGGTCAGGTTTGTCCCTTGTAGAGGACAAAATGCATAATCTTGTTTATATTTCAGCTAATGAGATTTCTTCTACAGTACTTGACTCAGAATCATGGTCTTCCTGAGAAAAAACACACCCTCTTGTGGCTGGTTTAGGTATTGCACTGGAAATATAAGACTGCTATAAGACTCCGACGTTTCTGGCTCAGCTCCTTCTACAGTAATGATGGATGCTTTGCTTTATTCTGAGCTGAAAGGAAGATCTCTTGATTTACTGGTCAGTTTAAATTGTGAGCCTGTGAATGTCACAAGACATGAAACAGTGTCATGAATGAGCATCCTCATCAGCATCTTCCTGAGAGGAGCTTGGGCTAGAGCTGCTGACTCTCCTGATGAAAAGACACAGCTAACGTTGTTTGTGCATCTGATTGGGATGTTTACTAGTGACTTCCTCTGGAGGTTTTTCTGACATGTTTCGCTGGGAAAAGAATCAGAAGCAAATATCCTGTCTGGCCTCCACTCTTTGGAACAGCTGGAGAGTGTTGGTGGAGATAACTGCTACCTCTTCAACCCAACCCTGGATAAAGATACGCAGATGCATTTTAAACCACAATAATCTTTGCTGTACTTCTTGAGCCCAACCGCCACATCTGGAAAATGAGATACATTTTATTTATTTATCTTTTTTTTTTTTTACTTTTTTGCAGTAAAGGTTTGTTGCTGAGATAGAACCAGTGTATCTGTTCTGCAGAGCATCCATCGGTGGAGACAGAAAGTGCTGTTGCCAAGGAAGTTACACTGGGAATAAACCTGTTACATTCTGCAAAGTAATATAGATAAATTCATGTTTTACTCTTTAAGTTACAATTCTGAATAGAAAAGAAAATTCTGTTCCCTTAAATGTGGGCCTGAGTAACCACTACGTAGACCCAAATGGACTTCAGAGTGTTTCTTAGTTTCCTACAATCATGTCCAGGCATGCAGATAGGGTGGGGGACGGGGGGGATCTGTCCCCCCCAGATTCAGATTGACCCCGATTCGTCCCCCCAACTAAGGCCAGAAAGAAAACAAAATCGGAGGTTAAGCGCTTGAAGCTCCTTTTTCCAATTACATTGAATGCAGCATGATGTAAACAAACACAGACTCCAGAGGTGCCAAAGTGGATGATGCTAGGATGCAGGGTGAAGCGAAAAAGGAAAGCAACGATTACTGTGTATTTAAAAAAAGACCATCAGTGTAAGTAGGCGGGACCGATCTGTCTGTTTATGCATGTTGGTTCTAGTTTCAGTACGTTGTTGTCAGTGCTGGGACTTACACGTTATAAGTGCCAAATCCTCATTGCTGACTTTAACAAGTCTCATCTACAAATATGATCCCTCATGAAGTTACTTCATTACATCAGAAGATAGTGGAGATGTAGAACCTTCAGGCTGAGCAAAGTTTGGGAGTTTTTAGAGTTTGAAAAATGCCTCCCGCCAAGAGGCTCCCAGTCGGGGAGAGGAGCATGCAGCATGAAGAGCGCAAATATTAGATAAAACGTATAATTGCCGGCAGTTCTGGTCTTTGCTGACTGATCACTTTGTCTGGTCATGACTGACTCTGATTATGAAGCAGAATATTGACTCTGATGAAGAAATTCTCTCATCCAGCCGGGAAGATTGATGCTGCTGCAGCATCAGACAGCTGGTGCTGCACGAGAGGTGCGTGGAGTCTATGAGCTCCAAAAGTTGGGTTTGATGTTTGTTTAACCTTCTCTGGGACGTGATGGATGTAGAAATGATGGTAAAACACCGCTAATGTGACAGACGTAGCGACAATATGAAAGAAAAGCCGTACAAAGGGGCAGATGCGATGCGTTTATGTATGGAAGTCAAGTGTGCCACATAAGCACAAAAAGTAAAATATAAAATTTAAAAAGAGATTTATATATTTATATATAAATAAAAACTTTCCAAACATAATGAAAATTTCTAAATAAACATCTGTTGGTCAGGCTGAAAAGTTTGGGAACTACTGCTCTAAGTGATAAATGAATATTGTTTCTTATTATATTTTATGTGCAGTTTTTTAGGGCTTTTATGTTTCCTGTAAAGATTGGTATGCTGAAAATCATGTAATGTTTTGCATAAAGCATGAGGTTTTGGTTAGAACTTGATTGGGAGAATAACAAATGACTGATTTAAATAGTGTTGACCAGGCAGGGCTTTGTTGCATAATGGCTTCAAACACGTATATAATAGTTTTTTCGTAAACCATTGGATGAAATTACACAAATTGACTAAGCTCTGGTTAAGGCTCTTGCAATAGTTTGTGTATGTGTACGTGTGTCTGTGCGTGTGGGTGTATGTGTTTGGGGGAGGGTACTTTGGAACTTTGTCCCCCCAGTTAGAAAATCCTATCTGCGCCCCTGATCATTTCAGACGTACTTCATGAGAAAAATATTGTGAATTTTAGATTCTTACCTTCAAAGTGTGCTTACGCCTCGCAGACAGTCGTTTCCTGCAAACAGAAATGTGATTAAATAAATAATCTTAGAAGGTCTCTAACATTTTAAGTACATTTGGACATATAACACAAAACATTAAATAAGTTATTTCTTTAACATTTAATAATATAAGTAAAAGTAGAGTTCAATAGAATCCTAAGCAAGCATTTCTGGGGCTCTTGACTTTAACATGTCTGATCTGAAAGGATGCTTTTCTGCTCGATTAGAGGGTTTGGGTGGGAGCACAGCTGGGCTAGACCACCAGAAACAAGGGCCATCAGATGATTTTAGGATCTTTATTGTGCTGTGATTGTGTTTCTATTTGTTCATTGACAGGCTAACAATGAAGTGTTACAATATCATCAGGAACTGGCCCTCCTCATATTATGACATCTCTAAAACATTCTAGATATAAAAAAGAGTACATTTAAAATCAGCTTGTTCATTCTTCTTATAAAGTCACATTCAGACATACTAAACACATAAAAGTAATGCTTTAAACAACAGAATATGGTGCAAAATCCATTTATGTCATCAATCCTGGTGCTGGTGTAAAGGTCCGGTCCAGCGGGGGGAGCTGCTGTTCAGATAGATGACTGATGACTGAAGCAGTGATCTGACAGGAATGTAGTGTTCCTATTGTAACTGAGCGACAGGTCCGACTGAGTGGACTGATCCAGGTGTGTGTGTGTGGGGTGGGGGCTGTTAGTGGAGCCGACACTCAAGCCTGTTTCCCACTGGAAGCATCAGCGGCGCAGAACAGCAGCAGAACATCACCGCTTCAAACAGAATTTTGTGGGTGATTCAAACCAGCCACAACGCAGCCATTTTTAGGCTTGTCCCAGAAGCGGCGCGCTGTTGTGCCGCTAACAGTGTTTTTTTTTATTTTTGCTGAAAGCCATTTCTGAGACATGTCAATGTCCGCAGTTAACATAGGGCTAGACAGGAAATCACCCATGGTGTCAGTGTAAAATCCCTGGTCATTTTCTAAATAAAAGTGGTGTAGCAGTGTGATTTCATAGCCCAATGGTTTTTTACTCCCTGCATCATTCCAGAAGTGCCAGACCCGGCCTGCGGGCCGTCCACTGAGTACCACTGCTCTACGCAACATGCTGAACTTTGACATCAGATTAATTATGTTTTAAAATGAAAAATTTCAAACACACAAGAACCTAAATATGGATGTGACTGAGCCTTCCTTTACAAACTCACTGCTTTTAGTCAACCTGTTAAAATGGACAGCACTGTGCAAAAGTTTTAGGCAGGTGTGGAAAGAATGCTGTAAATATATAATACTTCTGGAAATATAAGTGATGAATTTACAAAATGTAAAGTGAGTGAGCCCAAACATCCAGCCAAGTCATTTAGAAAAGTCCTGGAAGTGGTGGTCTGGCACCTACAGAGCACTGATCCCCGGTGTCAGAGATCACATGAAGAGACAGAAGGATGTGAGGAAGCCTACATCCACAGAAGAGCTGTGGTTAGTTCCACCAGATGTTTGGAACAACCTTCCTGTCCAGTTCCTTCCACAGCTGTGTGATCAACAACTGCTGATCACACCACACGTGAAAGCCCTCTTTGTTTACAGTATTGTTGCCCACCTGCCCAAAACATTTGCTCAGTACTCTATTTTATTTTCCAGCAGAGGGAGGATGGATGAGTAGCCATTTGAACACATCTGTTAGATAATGGAGAACAACTCCCAATCAGGGGAAAACAAACACTTTACTCACTCAGAGGCCATGTTGACTGTAGGATGCTGATATTATCTGTTCAAAGACAAAACACAACAGAAATGAATTCAAATTGTTTTTGCCTGATAAAAGTTTTGCATTCAAGCTCCAATCCTGCATTTTAACACTCTTTAAATAATAATAATAATAATAATAATAATAATAATAATAATAAAAAATAGAAAATATGTATATATATATATATATATATACACACACACACACACACACACACACACACACACACACACAAAGAGAAATATATAAATTATATATAGTTATAAGCTATATAAATACAGTGGTGTGAAAAACTATTTGCCCCCTTCCTGATTTCTTATTCTTTTGCATGTTTGTCACACAAAATGTTTCTGATCATCAAACACATTTAACCATTAGTCAAAGATAACACACGTAAACACAAAATGCAGTTTTGAAATGATGGTTTTTATTATTTAGGGAGAGAACAAAATCCAAACCTACATTGCCCTGTGTGTGAAAAGGTAATTGCCCCCTGAACCTAATAAGTGGCTGGGTCTCCCTTAGCAGCAATAACTGCAATCAAGCGTTTGCGATAACTTGCTACGAGTCTTTTACATCGCTCTGGAGGAATTTTGGCCCACTCATCTTTGCAGAACTGTTGTAATTCAGCTTTATTTGAGGGTTTTCTAGCATGAACCGCTTTTTTAAGGTCATGCCATAGCATCTCCACAGGATTCAGGTCAGGACGTTGACTAGGCCACTCCAAAGTCTTCATTTCGTTGTTCTTCAGCCATTCAGAGGTGGATTTGCTGGTGTGTTTTGGGTCATTGTCCTGCTGCAGCACCCAAGATCGCTTCAGCTTTAGTTGACGAACAGATGACCGGACGTTCTCCTTCAGGATGTTTTGGTAGACGGTAGAATTCATGGTTCCATATATCACAGCAAGCCTTCCAGTTCCTGAAGCAGCAAAACAACCCCAGACCATCACACTACCACCACCATATTTTACTGTTGGTATGATGTTCTTTGTCTGAAATGCTGTGTTACTTCTACGCCAGATGTAACGGGACATTTGCCTTCCAAAAAGTTCAACTTTTGTCTCATCAGTCCACAAGGTATTTTCCCAAAAGTCTTGGCAATCACTGAGATGTTTCTTAGCAAAACTGAGACGAGCCCTAATGTTCTTTTTGCTTAACTGTGGTTAGCGTCTTGGAAATCTGCCATGCAGGCCATTTTTGCCCAGTCTCTTTCTTATGGTGGAGTCATGAACACTGACCTTAATTGAGGCAAGTGAGGCCTGCAGTTCTTTAGAAGTTGTCCTAGAGTCATTTGTGACCTCTCGGATGAGATGTCTCTGCGCTCTTGGGGTAATTTTAGTCGGCCGCCCACTCCTGGGAAGGTTCACCACTGTTCCATGTTGTTGCCATTTGTGGATAACACTTCTCACTGTGGTTCGCTGGAGTCCCAGAGCTTTAGAAATGGCTTTATAACCTTCACCAGACTGATAGATCTCAATAACTTATGTTCTCATTTGTTCTTGAATTTCTTTGGATCTTGGCATGATGTCTAGCTTTTGAGGTGCTTTTGGTCTACTTCTCTGTGTCAGGCAGATCATATTTAAGTGATTTCTTGATTGAAACAGGTGTGGCAGTAATCAGGCTTGGGGGTGGCTACAGAAATTGAACTCAGGTGTGAAACACCACAGTTGGGTTATTTTTTAACAAGGGGGGCAATTACTTTTTCACACAGGGCAATATAGGTTTGGATTTTGTTCTCTCCTTAAACAATAAAAACCATCATTTCAAAACTGCATTTTGTGTTTACTTGTGTTATCTTTGACTAATGGTTAAATGTGTTTGATGATCAGAAACATTTTGTGTGACAAACATGCAAAAGAATAAGAAATCATTTCATTTCATTTATTTATAAAGCCCCTTCTGTGACCAATGCAGACGCCCAAGGTGCTGCACACAACACAATAAAAACATAAAACCATCAGAATAAAATACAACAATCATAAAACCAGCATAAAATCAATTAAAAGAGGAGATTAAAAGCAAAAAATAAAATCCAGAAAAAGATTAAGAGGCCAGGGCATCAAAACCGAGTAAAATTTGCTAATCCTGAAAAGCCTTGACCAAAAAATGGGTCTTAAGGTGAGTCTTAAAACTCCCTAGTGAGGGTGACTGACGCACCACCAAAGGCAACTGGTTCCAAAGTGCGGGTGCTAACACCGAGAACGCACAGTCCCCCGTGACCTGCACTTAGTGCGTGGAACGATCAGCAGCTCCCTGCTGGCTGAGCGAAGGGCCCGCGAGGGGGCCTGCCTATGCAAAAGGTTGCCAAGATATGCTGGAACAGTTCCATGTAAGGCCTTGTATGCCAGCACCAAGACCTTAAATTTTGCCCTGTATTGTACAGGCAGCCAATGAAGGGATGCCAACACAGGGGTGATATGTTCCCTGCGCCTAGTGCCTGTCACAAACCTAGCGGCTGAGTTTTGAACTAACTGCAAGCGTGCTACCGCACCCTCACTAAGGCCGGCATACAGTGCATTGCAGTAGTCAAGCCTTGAAAGAACAAAAGCATGTGTGTCAGTCTCTAAATGTACTCTGGACAGCAGGGGCTTAATTCTGGCTAGTCGTCGTAAGTTAAAAAAACACTATCGCACAACCTGGTTGATTTACGCGTCGAATTTAAGGGCTGAGTCCAGTTGCACTCCCAAATTTCGGATGGTGGTCTTCATGTTGGATGCTAAAGGGCCCAGATTCACAGCATCGCATGGGCGTGTAGACATGTCAGGGCTAAGTACAATTACTTCAGTCTTAGCGTCATTCTGATGTAAAGTTTGTAGCCATCCAGGAGCACACATCCTCTAAGGCATCTACGAGCTTTGATATTGACCCATCGACCCCCCGCTGAAGGGGGAGGTAGATCTGACAGTCGTCAGCATAAAAATGAAAACACATGCCGAACCGCCGAAGAAGATTCCCCAATGGTAGTAAGTAAATCAGGAAAGGGCAAAGAGTTTTTCACACCACTGTACATATATATATATATATATATATATATATATATATATATATATATATATATATATATATATATATATATATATATATATATATATATATATATATATATATATATATTTTACATATATAATTTCTATATGTAGACATTTCTTGCTTCCTAACTATCATTAATAATTTTATTTATTATTTTCATATTTATCTCCAGTTTGTTTGCAATTTTAAGAAACACCCATACAATTTATTTTTCTGTGCACCAGAATTTTTATTCCCTTAGTAAGTTTGCCTAAATGTAAAAAATAAATAAAATTCATAAATTCAATATGACCATTAAATAAAAGCATAGCTTAAACTAAAGAAAATGTTTTAAAAGTTTTACTTCAGTTGTATGCTCATGTATGAAGGCTGAAACACTCAAACACCTGGCAGACATTCTTTTCCATGCAACATTCCAAATGCATCACTAATGATCGTAGAAACGTGCACAGCCCTGCTACGTCAGATTGAAAGTTGGCATAAAAACATTTCTGCAAATATTGGCAATGTTTAGTGAGCTTGCTGGCAAATAATTAAGCGTGTGACAGAAACATGCCCAAAGTTGTGCATAAAAATACCTTCGGTAACACTGGCTAGCATTAACGGTTAATGCGACTGCAGCAGTACACAGAGCATGTATCTGCAGAAAGATGGAATTTTCTGCCATGATCGAGGATCTTTGGATAATCCTGTTGAAACTCAGGATTGTGGCAGGTATGTGCACATAAAAATGTAACAATGAACACAATTTACAACCAGAGCTATTGACTGCACACACATTGCTTAAATGAGAATGCATCAAAAGATCAATTGTTTCTTTGTGAGAAGAACATATCTTGATCGAGTCCAAGCACAAATTAAATGTGGTGCACAAATCTAGCCAGGTGTTTATAGGTCTGGTTCACCACACAATGATTCTGTTCTGATGAATAGCATTATGCTGAACAGGCCAGCAGCCGTGGTAACAATCCCCCAAATTAAAGCTGCAACCACAAATTAGGAAAATAAATTTGCTCAAGCATTTATATTCATGCCTCTTAAAAACGTTCTAACATGGTATAGCTATAAATATACTGTGAAGATTCAAAAGTAATAATAAACTGCTTCTTTCACATTTGTCTAAAAACCTTTGCTGATAACTCGTTTCGGATTGAAAGCACCTATTGGGCCAACTGGTTGTTGGTCTTGCTGTACCGCTGCACTTCCCTGGGTCCTCCACTCATCACACACTCTCGTATTTAGCACCAGAACACAAATGGTGTGAGAAGTTCTCTGCTCAATAACATCAGAGAAGGAGAAATAGCCGGCTGCTACCACTTCAACTTTAGGACTAACTACAAGAGTCCCAAAATGAAAATCACTAATTGAAGTCACGGACAACAAAATACTTTACCAAGCACATCAAGGCCGTGGACAAGAACACCAAGTTCACCAGGGAGGATGCCCACAACAACATACTGCCCTTCTTGGACTGTGCTGCGCAAACTGCACAAGATGGAAGTCTACAGGAAACCAAATCACACAGAACAGCATTTGCATTTCGACTCACATCACCCACTGGAGCACAAAGTGTCAGTCATCAGGACTTTATACCATCGGGCCGAGAACATTCCCTCAAAGACTGAAGGAAAACAAAAGGAAGAAAAACACATCAAGAAAGCACTCCAGAATTGCAGATACCATAACTGGGCCGTTGTGAAATCTACAAAGAAGTCTGGAAAAGCATCTAAAGCAGCAATCAGCAAATAAAAGGCCAACAGGCGCAAAGGCATCGTCATCCCATAAAAGTCAGGAGTCTCAGAGAAACGTAGAAGACTCTTCTCCAAACACAACATCCTGGTAAACTTTAAACCCAACAACGCCCTCAGTCCAAAAGACAAAACACCCAAACAGAAGCTCAGTGGTGTTGTTAATGCAGTCCAGTGTAGAGAGAACTGTCCAGATGTTTACATCGGGGAAACAAACAACAATTACACAAGAACATGGCACAACACAGGAGAGCCACCTCTTCAGGTCAGGACTCAGCAGTCCACCTTCACCTGAAGGACAAGGGACACACCTTTGAAAATGACAAGGGACACATTCTGGACAGAGAAGATAGATGGTTTGTGAGAGGAGTAAGAAAGCTGTCTGTGTCAACACTTTAAATAGGGGAGGGGCTTAGATTTCACCTTTCCAGTACCAATAATGCAACTTTGAATCTCATTCCTATGCAGTTTCAGTCTAGGTCACACCTTCCTGCATCTAGTCAACACAACGACTCCCTCTCAGTAGAGGCCAACAACTCATCAGGGGATGGAGAGGAGGGGTACTCAGAGTAGTTTCTGCTAGTTAAACAACAACAGACAGCTACAACTTATCAACTCAACGCTCCCATATTTCAGTCAGAATTAACAAAGCTCCTCGGATGAGAAGTAAAACATCTTCAAGAACCCAAAGAAGTCCAGTTGCCTCCATTTTAACCCTTCTGGATTACCATGGCCTGGATGACTGAGAACCTTCATCAGCATGTTTTTTTAAATTAATCACAGTTTTATTTTAAGTACTGTACATTTTAATAACTATTGGTTTATTTAATCTTCTTTAAACCAATATTCTCCATATTAAACCCCACCTGACTAAAAACGGGCTCATTAAACATCTGGCATTTCACAGGCTGGCAACACTCCAACTAAAATTCATGCAGCTAATAATTGTATTGTTTACCTTTAGCGTTCCCTTTGTTTTAAATTCAAATTTGAATGAATGGGATGCCTTCGTTTTAAAAACACAGACTAGTTGGAATAACAGCACAAAAACCAAAGCCTGCAGCGGACAGATGTAAAACAATGTTCCTGAAGTCAGCGACCACACTAAACATCGTAAACGCTCCATGTGCTCACCCTTTGGACCTGGATAACACCTGCCTGTAGCACCAAGACTCCAAGAGAGATGTCTGTTCCACACCAGCAGCACCTCTCCTTCATATTCTGTCTTATGATTTATTTATAGCTGTTTAATGAGGTTTGTGGTGTTACTGCAATTCCTCACAGTCTTCCTACTGTTAACACACTTCTTCATCACTGTTAGCAGCACTCAAGTAGCTCCACACATGACCGTTTACGCTCTGCTAGCCGTGAGGGTCCAGCTGCAGCATTAACAGAAGGGAAGGCAGTGTGCGCCCCCGTGAGGGCTTAAGGTATTTATACTGTGCCCATTCTCAGCACAATGGTTGGCGGAAGAAGAAGTAGTTCTGACCAAAGAAGCGTCCTTTTTTTTTTTTTTTACATGTCCCCAAAATTCATAAATAAAATGATTTTAAAATCGATGCTTAAATGAGAGTATCAACTCCAAAACACAAATAGCGATCAGTGCTTTAGTATCAATACGTACATCCCTAAAGTCCAGCCATGGGCACTGGGCTGTGCGTCTCTGGTCCATGGCTGATAAACACACTCCCACCTATTTACTGGATCAGCTACGACGACTCAGCCCTTCATCAGGATACAAACATGCAACATAAAGAGGCTTTATGCAAAAATTTGACAAAGCAAATGTATTCATCTTTTTATTAATTAGACTAATTCAGGCAGGAACACTGTCCTCCTAAAACCATGTAAGTACCACTGGAGGTTACCTGGAAGCACCCCACCCTGCGGCCTGCGGGTATCTCTGTGATAAATGGTGTTTTTTCCTACAGTGAAGAATAGTGAATCCCTGCAAAGTCGATAGAAAGATGACCAGACAGGTAGGCAGGTGTTCATGTCTATGAAGCTCTTTACCTTAAAGATGAAAACTCACCTGTTCAAGCTGGCTATGCGTGACCTTCATCTCCCTCTCATTGTTCTGCTTTTTCTTTCAATTCCGTCTTTCCCGGCATCCACTGATTTCCCTCTTTCCCAATCCTTTCTCTTTCCTAGCATTTTTTAATCACAAATCTTTCTTTTTTTACATAATTTTTTTCTTCTAAAACCATATTTTTATTCATTTTTTTGAAGTTTTTTTTATCTTGTGTTCTGCGAAGCGCCTCATGATTATTATCTTGAGAGGCGGGATGTAAAAGATAATTTTCTTTATTTTGGTTATCCGTCTCACAGAAAGCGACCTCAGCAGCTCCAGCCCTGATATTTTCAGTACCGTCCAAAATGAGCCGTTTCAGGGCTCTAATTTTAAAGAAAACAAGCTGCTGCAGGTGACGCCCACCCTTCCCTTGATTGGGTACTATGAGGTGAGCAGCTTTTATATCTGGGAGGGGCTCAGAGTAGAGCCACTGCTCCTCCAGCATCAACAGGCGAGGGGGTAAGCTAAGGTTCCTTATTCACAAACAGGGATTTTGATTGTATTCATGTTTGAAGTGTTTCTAGAGGCAGAAGTGATCCATATGACAGCAAAATAAGATGTAAAAAGTGTGTTTTGCATAGCATATCCCCTATAAGGGGCTATTGTAGCATGAAGCCATAGCTGACCTTTTGTAAATCCCACCTCTGACTGCAGGATTGTCTCTGGAGAAAAGACTCAGGGAATCACCGCAATCTGACACTGGAGAATGGTCGTCAGATGTCCAAGATATCACAGCAAGTCACAAAAATAACTCATCGCTATGCCGACCTCCGTAGGACACACTCTGTTCAGCTGTTTCACACTGGGTGGAACAAACACAAGGTGATGGGGAAGCATCTCAGTCCAAACAGAACCCCACCAAACTTTAGGACCTGCTTTAGGTTTACCTTAGTGAAACGTTGATGTTTTTATTGTTTTACTGTGCCTCTCGTTTGTGGTTTTATCTTACAAGTGCTAGTGTGCAACTTGATGACTGATTTTAAAGGTGCTGTTCCACAAATATTATCATAACTTTTTTAGTGTGTCTTACTTATAAAATGCTTCCGTTCAGTCAAAATGTGTTAAAACTAAAAACTTGATGTACAGCTTTGGTCTTGCTTGAAACCTTCACAGGCCGAAAAAGGAACTGTCCAAAGGAATGTTCCTTAAATATCAGAATGCTTTGTGAGAACACAAGCTAAATGTGGGACACAGGGATTAAACTGTCATTTAACTTGAAGTCTGAGGGCTGAAGCTGGCAGCTGAACTAGATTAGACTGGGTCTTCTTGTGAACACGTCTTTCTGCGGCGCTGACAGGAGGATAAACACAGAGATCGGTTTTCCATTTGGTGCCTTGTAGAGGTGTTGCTTTTCAGCGTGCCTCATCCTCAGACTGTTCATCACTGGTGTTACAGCAAGGAGCCTGAGAACTTGTCAAGACAGAAACCTGCTCCTCCAGAGGCTGACTGTTGAAGGCCAATGCCTTTTGTTTAAGTGGTTCTTTGAACTACAACTCAAATGTGCCTGTTAGTGCACGCTCATGCATCAGTTTTTAGATCACAGGTCCTCTGTCCTGCTCAGGGTCTCTCTGACATGCAGAAATAGATTCTGCAATCAAAGTGGCGCTCCTGGGCCACACCTGCCCAGGTGTGACAGTAAAATTAATAGTGTAAAATATCTGCTGCAAAAACACATTCACTGATAATTCCACCGTTCTGTGTGGGGAAAGAAATCATTAACAGTTAATGACTAAGTTAACTGTTGGCATCCAACCACTACAACCTTTACACATCAAACTGATAGTGTGATGAAACAATTGGTCAAACATCTGTATGCTTTCTGACATCTATTGAGGGCATTCCCACGGTTGAACAGCTGCACCAACAAAATAAGAACATTTAAACTGACTGTCATGCAAGCAACCACCAGTCAACAAGCATAAAAGTGGAGAAAGTGTCCTTACTTTAACCAGACAGTTGTTTGAATCCCAGAGATGCAGACTGAGTCCCGGGCAGATGAGATGTTAAGATGGTATATATTGACAGCCCTCAAAACCCTCCACTTTCTTTTTATGGAAGTGGATTACCGGTCAAACCAATGAGCTGGCAAGGTCATGAAATACAGTCCAGAGTCATCTGTCCCCTTCCCCTGCTCACCACATTATAAATAACCCACCCTTTGAGATTCTTATTCACTTTATCTTGTGCCATCGAGCTTACAGAAGTGATTCAAATGTATTGAAGTGCAGTCGTTTTCTTACTTTTCTTTTCTTAAAAATTCAAAACTGAGGGATTTGATAGAAAGCAGGAAAAACACAAACTAAAGTGTTGTTTTCGTTGTCAGACCAAACGCTGGCTGAAACACTGTAGCAGGACCTTAAAGGGGTTCTAGAACAATCCTTTTACTGCTCTTTGAGTCAAAGGATATGAAACTTAGTTGGGGCCCATTTTGGCCCATGAGACCTGGTTAAGGGTTAAACACAACCCCATAAAGCTTGGTTTATGCTTGGCGCGTCCGCGAGGTTCGCACGGCTCCGCGCGGCAAAGTTGCATCATTTTAACAACCACGCCGCGCCTCCGCACGGCCCAAACTTTCTGCACCGCGCACCTAGGAAATTTTCTAACCACGCGGACGGTCGAACACGGAAAAACATGGCGGACTGGCAAGAACTAGTTATGGCAGAGTTCATAAATACAGACATTTGTATGATTCAGCTCTCCAAGATCACCGTGATCAACATGTTGTTAATAATTCTTGGAGATAAATAGCTCGCACTGTCGGAAAAGACGAGGACGCTGTTAAAAAATGCTGGAAAGACATGAGGGACCGATGTGTGAAGGCAAGGAAGGGGAATAAACGGAAAAGCTGTGATCCTGGTGGAAACAAGAACACTCCACCAATTCTAAAAGAGCTGAGTTGGCTCTCAACTTTCATTAACAACTGTTATAAACAACAGCAATGTCTACTTCTACTATGGTGTAGCGTTGGATGCATGCTGTAGAGCTCCATGCTGCCCCCTACAGTTTGGGAGAATATTGGCTCTCCGCAGAGACAAGCCGCATGAACCATAAATGCTGAGAGTCGTGAAGCTCGTTCCATCCGTGAGCCGCATCACCAAGCGGAAAGTGAATGCGTCAAGCATAAACCAAGCTTAATAGTCCAAAGAGGATGTCAGCAGTAGGTCAGGCCAGAATTGTTCTGTGGTTAGCATCCCTGCCACTAACATTTGCATATTGTTGACACTGAAGAGGACTGGGAAATGTTAATTAAAGGGTGAATGTCTAAACTCTGTTTTATACTTCTTTATTTGCAGATGTATGGAGACACAACATTTTCTAAGGATGCAAGGGCTCTACCACCAGCATGCAAGGACAGACGGAGTAGAGCCCAATTTTTTAATTAGCTGTTGAACACAACGGAGAGTGCACATCTGTGAATGGTTGGCCCAACAACAGCGTCGTTGTTGTTGGTGGACACACAGTCCTACACCTTCATTGGAGTCCAGCTGAGTTTGATTATACTGATTGGACTTGATTAGGAAAGCCACACACCTCTGTGTATAAGACCTTACAGCTCACAGTGCATGTCAGAGCAAATGAGAATCATGAGGTCAAAGGAACAAGCAAGGCACCGACCTGGCCAAGGTTACAAAAACATCTCTGCTGCACTTAAGGTTCCTAACAGCACAGCAGCCTCCCTAACCCTTAAATGGAAGACGTTTGGGAGGACCAGAGCCCTTCCTAGAGCAGGCCCTCCAACCAAACTCAGCTACGGGGGAAGAAGTTTTGACCCCTGCACTTTTTATCATCCAAAAACAATATTGCGCTATATTAAATTGACACTGGTTGAGCTCTAGGACCAAGCGGAAAACAATCGTTTGTGTTGAAGCCTGTTTCCCATTAGAGCATACTGTAAAGACATCAGATGCTAAATAGCATCTGGGGGTCATCTCCCCCGGGAGGGTCATCTCTGGATCCAAATCTTTAATCCTCCTCTCACTGGGCTGGATCAGGCTCGAAGATTCTGAGAGCCCATCAGCAGTGGATCCTCCGGCGGGGGCGGGGCCTCCAGAAGCACCTGCCAGTCATCCACAAGTCATCTGTTGCTTAAAACCTTTTAAACAAATAAAACACCATTAAAATACCACCACCAGGGGATTTTTGCATTCCTTCACGGTCTGATGGTGTTTAAATATCCCGGAATAGCCCCCATTTATGTTACAAACCCAAAGACTTACAGACTCAAACTCTGTCTTTCTCTCCTCGGTTAGATTTGTAAAATTCGGATTAGCTTGGAATAGCGTTGGATTATAGTGATTAGTAGCCGTGTGTGTTTGTTTAGAGATCCCGTTTGGTTCGGCCCCAGTTAGGTATTTTTCGTTTCATTTTCAGCTTTGATAGCTCGCTTTTCGTTTAGTCTTTTTGAATATTGCTAGCCGTTGAGATTTTGTTTTTAGTTAATTAGTTCCGGCAATTTGTTTTCTTTTATCTATAACTATTCTCGTGATTTCTTCCCTGGGACCATTTGTCCCAGGTGTTTTGAGTTATCTCCGTCGTGTGTTTTTGTCTAGATAGATTAGAGTGTGTTTTTCGTTGCCCTTGTAAAAATAAATATCTTTTATTTACACTCACCCCTCCTTTCTCCTCATCAGTTTTTATGTTACCCCTTTAGGACAATGCCTAACACGCAGGGTTTGTACCAAATGAATTTTATTTTCTAGACTAATTATAATACATGACAAGTTATGAATAACAATATGTGATGGATGAATACGTGTGGATGGATTATAATGTTTATCAGAACCTTTGCATCTGGAAGAAAGTGTGAGTTCTGGGTGTAAAAGAATTTGGTCTGCTATAAACTAGAGAGCTGATTATTAATAAAATGGCATCAGACGCAATCTTGTTGTGTCTACGTACCCTGAGGAGACCCATCAAATCAAATCAAATCAACTTTATTTATATAGCACTTTTCATACAAAAAATGCAACTCAAAGTGCTTTACAGATTAAAATGGCCCCATAGATCCCACATTCCCATCCCAGCCCCCCTCCCCAAGTATAAAACAATTAAAAATTACAGTTCCCCTCCCGCACCCAACTTCCAAAGTGGACATACAATCACCCGCACACTCGTCCATGCACACACACACACGCACACACACACACACACTCGTGAACACCAGAGGAAACAATAGGCTGAGTTCAGATGGGTCAGGTAATGAACGACACATCATCAGCGGAGCCATCTGCCCTGGCAGCAACAGATCCACGGCAGCAGCCAAGACACCGGCCCATGACGCCCAGTGGCGTAGGGCAGAAACCCCCACCAGTGCCCGGGCACTACCCGAGGCGCGCCCCGGCCGCCGCCGCCGCCCCTGACCACCGGCCCCAAGGCAGAGGGCTCCGCAGAGGAAACACTGGAGGATTTAAGATATATAACATATAAAATAATAAAAGCTAATAATGATGAAAAGTGATTATAAAGATAGTAAAAGAAAACATAATCGTGTAAAAACACTAAGATGTAGATAAAATGATAAAAATAATAAAAGAGATAAATATGTATTTATAGATAAATAGTGATCAGTTAAAAGCTAAGCTAAAAAGGTGGGTCTTGAGCCTATTCTTAAAAGCCTGGATGTTCCCTTCGGACCTGAGGTCCTCCGGCAGCCCGTTCCAAAGGCGAGGGCCGTAATACTTGAAGGACGCCTCGCCGTGGGTGTGAGTCTTAACTTTAGGGATAACTAGGAGACGGCTGCCAGAGGAGCGCAGAGACCACGAGGGTTTATATAGTAAAAGCAGTTCTGAAAGATAAGAAGGCCCAAGACCATTAAGACACTTAAAAACCATTAAAAGAACCTTAAAATCAATCCTGAAACATACGGGGAGCCAGTGCAGTGATTTTAAAACCGGAGTGATGTGCTCCCACTTCCTGGTCTTCATCAGGACACGTGCTGCTGAGTTTTGTAAAAGTTGTAAACCTGAGATGCTCTTTTTGGGAAGACCAGAAAGCAGGTCAATGCAGTAATCAATTCTACTGGTTATAAAAGCATGCACTAGCGTCTCCGTATTGGCCCGAGAGAGAATGGGTCGGACTCTGGCGATATTCTTAAGATGGTAAAAACCTATTTTTGTGATGTTTTTAATGTGGGGGATAAAAGTCAGCTCAGAGTCAAAAATAACGCCCAGATTCTTCACTTGTAGTGATGGATAAAAAGACATTGACTGTAGTTTAGGTAAAAGTTTCTCTCTCTGGGCCTCAGGACCGATGACTAAAAATTCAGCTTTGCCCTGGTTGAGCAGGAGAAAGTTTTCAGTCATCCATGATTTAATATCTAAAATGCAATTAAAAAGTGTTTCCATTGGCTGTGCGTCATCAGGAGACACGGAGATGTACAACTGTGTATCATCAGCGTAACTGTGGAAATTCACCCCATGTCTCCTGATGACGCTGCCCAGAGGGAGCATATAGAGGTTAAAAAGCACTGGGCCTAGAATTGATCCCTGAGGCACCCCGCATGTGATGCTGTGGACACCAGAGGAACAGGTATCCAGACTCACCATAAAAGTGATTGGGGGGGTGACCCCAAGGCACTGGAGTTCGTAGATTAACCACAATGCGACCAGGTCAGTCCAGAGTCGTCTCCTGGTCACAACAGCATGAAGGTTGGTTGCGTCTGAGGATGGACTCTTAAGGAGTCTTGCTGTGTCAGCTGCAGCGTGCAAACAGGTTTGACAGTGTGTCAAAGAGATGTTTCAAAAGAGTTTCCTCTGGAAAGACCACTCCGAAAGACCACTGCTCAAAAACTCAACTCGACACAACTGAACTGAATAACTCGGGAAATGATGTAAGTTTTATTCATTCTAATGTTATGATTTTCTGGCAAATCACAACGTGCCATGTTATGGAGCTTTTACCAAACAAACCTCAGAAACACTCCTTCTTCAGATAGAAGATGCTCTGATTTTGTGGATAAGAAAATCTCTAAGTGTCATGACATTTACTGTACCCTTGTGGAGGTATGTACGTGTGTGTGAGCTTGCCAAGTAGACTAATTATAAAACAAACGTATCACTGCAAGGACACATTCATTTCAAACTTATTAACTTAAGCAAAGATTAATCAAAACATTTCATTAAACCCCTTGTTCATACTTATATGAATTTTTACGTATTTCATTTCACCATTCAGTATTCATTATTGTAAATAGGGATGTCCTGATCAGGTTTTTTTTGCCCTCGAGTCAGAGTCATTTGGTTTTGAGAATCTGCCGATACCGAGCCCCAATCCGATACTTTTGATACATTAAAAAAAAAGAAAAAAGAAAAGGAGGAAACAGTTCCTGAATGTTCCTTATTTTTTATTTAATTACCTTTATATTTTAACTTTTTAACAACAGATCACTTCTGTGAGGTAGCTTGAACAATCAAGTAATAATTTCTTCACTTTTGGACTTAATTGCAAATATAAAAAGTCTAATATATAAACAGATAGCGCTTCAACTTAAAATACCTGGCAGGGGTCTATTTTGCCCCAAAATGCTTAGATACGTTAGCCTAGTGAACTAGACCAAATTCTTGCTTTGCAAAGAATGGTCTAGGCATGCTCCATTGGAACCTCAGCAGCTCCTACCAGGACTCTGGCTAGCCAATCACAGCTCTCTAGAGGGGTTTCAAACACATAAAGAGCTGTGATTGGTCCATAATGGTGGGCCAATCATAGTGTTCTATCTGCTTAGTGAACAAATCACAGAGCTTTATCCGCTTTGTGAGCCAATCAGGGCACTCTATATGCCTGGTG
>SSNQ01034716.1:764618-801472 GCA_006942095.1 Nothobranchius kuhntae
CTCTTTCACCTCTGTCTCCGTGTCTGGTCGGAATTACAATGCATTCAACAACAATAACAATAAAGTTTTAAGTATCAGGCGTGACATTAAAAGCAACCGCTTTGATGCTCCACCTGAGAGTAAATCTGTAAGGCTTGTCACCAGCATTCAGACATCAATTCTGCTTGCTTCACAGCCAGACAGGACACGGTAAAAAAAAAAAAAAAAAGAATTCCTGTGCCCTGTGGCTTTGCCCCGCCCTTGGATGCTGGTCCCCTGACTCTCAGTGACATTGGTGACTTGTGTTTTTGTGTGTTGCCCATGAGCGGGTGCTGCTGGGCGTCAGGGGCCGCCCTTGAGAAGGGGGTATTGTCACATTGTTGCTCCCCTGTGCCTTGAGTTTTTCCTTAATTGTGTTCACCTGCCTCTTGTTAACTGATTACCCATCCCAGTGTGTATATAAGCCTTGTGTGTTGCGTGAGGTTTTGTCGGTTCGTACTCGTTACATGTCAGTTTACGTTCACATCTGTCTACCCTGTCGTGTCTGCTCTCCTGACCATTAAAAAGGAACCAAATGTCTGCTGCTGTCTGGCCTGGGTTGATTTACCTGCCTGAAGGATCCGCTCTTCCTCCCTCACCTTCCCTCCACATCGTGACATAGCCACTCTGCGGAGATAACTCTTTTCGGCCGCTTGTATCCACGATCTCGTTCTTTCGGTCACTACCCAAAGCTAATGACCATAGGCAAGGGTAGGAACGTAGATCAACCGGTAAATCAAAAGCTTTGCCTTCTGACTCAGCTCTCTCTTCATCACGACAGATCGGTAAAACGCCCGCATCACTGCAGATGCAGCACCAATCCGCCTATCGATCTCACGCTCCAGGTTTCCCTCATTCGAGAACAAGACCTCGAGATACTTAAACTCCTCCACTTGGGGCAGGACCTCATCCCTGACCCGGAGAAGGCATTTTACCTTTTCCAAATTCCGAATCAAGACCATGGTCTCAGATTTAGGTCTAGTCCACACGTAGCCGGGTTTTTTTTAAACGAATATCCGCCCCTCCAAAAACTTGCATCCACACCACCTCGTTTAAAAAAAAAACTCTGTCCACACGTACCCGGATAAATACGTTGTTAAGGACATGACAGATCTGTAGGCGGCAGTACTTCCCCCGTTCTTAACCTCGTCCTTCGTCTGTGGTCTTCCGCAAGGAGCAGTAATTCCACTTGCAAAAACAAACAAGCAAAAAGCGCTTGGACAATTGATAAAGCGAGCGCAGCTCTGAGGGCATCCATGATGTCGGCTAGTGTAAACACAGGTCGCACGCGTGATGTCAGCATTTTTTTGTCGCGGAAAGTTACGTTGCGGACCTTAAAACTCCGGTTTTGTCTGTCCACACGCAGACACCCAAAACGGAGAAAACGCAGATCTTCACTTTGGCCGGAGTTTTTAAAAAGATCTGTTTTTGTGTGAAAAAACTCCGTTTTCGTGTGGATGACAGGCCAAAACGTAGAAGAATATCTACGCTTTGGCAGATCCCCGGCTACGTGTGGACAGGGCCTTAGAGTAGCTGATTCTCATCCCAGCTGCTTCACACTTGGTTGCGTACCGCTCCAGCGAAAAGCGAAGATCACATTCTGAAGAAGCCAAGAGGAATCTTCTACCTTCTGCACATACTGACCATAAAGCTTTGAATCCTATAATGTTGAATTACAGGTTTCTACCTAATGTCTCTCAGATTTTATGAACACCATACCATACCAAATGTATTTATAAGCACATTTCAAAACAGCATGGCAGCTGACCACAGTGCTGTACAGATTAAAACACAGTACACACCATTGGGATATTTTGGTAAACCAGAACACTAAAAAAACTGCTTGCTGTGACAGCCAAACACACGGCTACAGTAAAACAGAATGACTTCAGTTGTTTTTGTTTATTTATTCAGATTGTACAGCTTTGTTGGGTAAATCAAAACCTGAACTTGTGCACTTTCAAAGACAAAGGAACCATTTAAGTTCGTGGAAGAGTTCAAAAATACTGAATTAGTTACTTTAAGCCTCAGCTTCAAACATCTTCTTTCTCCCATCCATTCCAGATTTGTCCTCAATATTTTTTCGCCAGTCACCAACGTCACGAAGTTCCTTTTCCTGAAACAGTGAGACATCAAGAAATTAGGGTTGATACATGTTTAGGCGAACAGATCACTAATTTCCCACCCACAGTGCTTATTATAATTATAGACAATGCAATATGAATATTTTCCCTAGAAAGCTCATAAAATCTCTCAACTGTCCCTCAACTACTCTTTACCTTGCATGATGGCTTCTTATCTATACTTTGACTTGTATTTGCATTTCAGATTCCACACATCTTTTATAATTCTCATCATTCTTTTTCTTTGTTTTTCTATTTTATATAAAATGTTGTTGGATTGTTTGTGTGTCAACAGGCCTTGGTCACTTTGATGATAGGCTTTTATGGGACCTTTGCTTGACAATCTGTTTATTCTAAAGTATGCTAGAATTGCTGGAATTGTTGGAACACCATGGTGTTCCTTCTGCAGAAGGTTCTAGATGACAAGAAAAAGCAAGTCTGTCACGGCCTGAGGTATATTATTACACGACGTCGGATGATTAACTCGTTTGGGTACCCTCGTCTCGTTCTGCTCTGCCGGCCTGCTCTCCCACTCGCTCTCACCCCCGCCTGCCTCGCTCAATGTCTTGGGAAATATTATCTCCATTACTCGCCTTCTCTACGGATCTCCTCTCTAAAGTAAGACTGTTTCAATTTGCATCAATTCCTCTCCCTTACCAGAGAGCAGTAATTTGATAAGTAGATAAATACGTTTTTATTGCTGGTGCTAGCACTCTTGGGTGTTTTAATGTAGGGAGAACTTACTACACTTAGTACAGTAATATGTCTCCAGCATAGAGGAAGTGTTGTATTTAACATCTTGCTAGCTTGCCGTTATGGTTCTGTATGACTCATTGAAGACAGTAAAACATCAAGATCGACTCAGATGCTGTGGCTTCTTAGGGGTGCAAGAATTTTGGGCGTTAGCTCGCAGGAGACATGGCGAGTAGCTACGTCCCACACCAATTTATGCAATATGTTTATATTTAAAAAACTGGGAAAATGCAATATAACAACAGAGCACACATTCTGATACTGACCTCCTCTTTGACCTTGTTTCAGGTTTGGAGCCCAGAAGAGCTTTAAGCATGGCGTCAGCAGACATGCGCACTTTCTTCAGAACAGGCTTCTTGAACTTGCCCATCACATCCTGAACCTTGATTTTCAAGTCCTCTATCTGGAGAGTAGGAGTGCAGAGTGAACAGTGACAGTAAACTATAGGGAGCCTAATTCTCCTCCCTTTCCAGTCGGCTCATGGGTCCCCGGATAAACGAAAAAATCAAGTCAATGGGGCTAAAAGATATATTTTCTAATCCACTTTGCCTTACGCCTGGGATCACACATATGTTGTACAATGATGGTGTAAGTCACGTACTTTGAGATTTATCAGCTTGTAAAAGTTTGTATGACGATGGTTCTTTCCTGCTGAAGGAAGGATTTTAAGTTTATAGTCATTGTCCTTTGTTTTTCTCAGTGTCTGGTTCAATGAACCATTTGTAGTCCAAATAACGTTTCCCCCATTAACCTCATATGAAATCCATGGCACATAACAAGCAGAATTAGACAATCGCGTTTTTAGTCCCATTGATTTTCTTCTGGGGACAGTCCCTATCACTTGTTTGGATTTCACCAATTCACAAACGCTTTTCTCTGAGTGAACTTAAAACACCTTACATCTACCTTTAAATCCAAGTCAAAGCAAATCTAGAAGTATTTAACTCAGTATAGTTAATTCAAAATTGATGCCATCTAATTCTTATCCTGTTCACTTCATAGCAAAATGAGTGGCCCTATCAGTTCAAACATAGATATTTTGCTGTGTTTTGAGGGCGTTTCAGTAGAAATACCCCTTCCGCTTTCATTTAGAAAAATTGGTAATCCATCCACAAGTGTTGTCCCAGTCGTACACGTAACTGAAAACTATGGCAACAATGGTGGAAAAGTTAAGTGTCCGTCCCGTAACCAGAGGGTTAAAGGTTTGCTCCCGGTTCATTCTGTTGTGATTGTTGTGTCGTTGGGCAACACACGTCGTCCTCCTTTTCTGCTAATGGTAGTTGGAGAGACAGGTGGCGCTTGTGTACGGCAGACTTGTATTTGTCAGTGTGGCCCATAGCACCTCGGACTATGACGTGGCTCATCACTATCAGTGTGTGCGTGGGTGAATGACTGTTGTGTTGTCTTGGGGATTCCAGGGGCCTCATTTATCGACAGTACTTATGCACAGATGTGAGTATATACCGTGCGTAGGAACTAATTTACGCATTGTGTGGTATTTATCATTTTGTACCAGTGCCTGGAAATGTTCCTAAACATAAGAAAACCTCTGATCATAAGTCAGCTGGGAAGAACTGAATAAGCTTGTTAACAGAAAGCTGGGCCACAACTGCTTCCTCTTCCTCTTACATCTAAAGGCTGATGGTAGTTGGAGGTCATCTGCTTGTCTTCTAACAAAGCTCCTCTCTGATAACAGAGTTTTTCAGGACAGATCACTTTGTGTTCACTCTTTGGAAAACCTACCTCCTTGTTGGCTTTGTTGACTTTCATTTCCAAGTCATATCTTTCCTCATCGATGACATCGCATTTATGGTGCAACTCTCTGTAGAGTTCCTACAGAAAAAAAGAAAAACAGCATTTGTTAGACATGATTGTAACACAGTTCACAAATGTGCAAAGGTTGAAGGTGATTTCCAGTACACAGTCAGACACACGTGGGTGATAATTGTTTCTAAGGCAGGATTTTCTATGCAGTACTCAGCATAAATGAGTACACCCCTTTTAAAATGGAATCAGTAGCTCAATGAACAAAAGAACAATTTCCAGAATTTTCACAAGGCTAAGAGTATAATTGGGGTGTACTCATTTTTGCTACATGGGCTTGAATGACTTTGTCAGGAAAATCACTTTTTTGTTTGTGCAAATGAACAAATCTTGTTTGCAATCAATGGCCCACAGTTATGGGACTATTCTGTAGTTTGGTAACTTATAGAAAATTTAGATTCTGAAAGGAAACTAAAGGTTTTCTGACAAATGTAATGGGGTGAACTCGTTTGTGCTGGGTACTGTGTAGTTATTTCCTTTTAGGACAGATACAAATACATACATGAGATGATGAAAGTATTGTATTTATCATAGTGTTTGTAGGAAAATGCTAATTACATTGTGTAGACGTCCTTGTTGGCCTCAGCCTAAATGGTTTCTCATTTATATGTGATGCTTTACAATGTCCCACTCTACTTTTACATTCTTACCTTTAGCTCAGTTAGAGAAGTGATCGTCTGCCAATTGAAAGGATAGTGGTTCAATTATTGGCTCCCAAAGGCATGTTATAGCATCCTTGGGCAAGATGCCAAACCTCATGTAGCCCCTACAATGTGTGAGTGTGTGTGGATGTGTGTGAATGGGTGAGTATGACTCCTAGTGGTTGGTAAAACTAGACAAGTACAGCCCATTATCGCCAATGAGCCTATCAGCAGCATTGGGGAAACCAGTGCCTTGTCACAAGCATGCTGAAGTGTCCCTGGGCAAGGCACATTTTCCAAATTGAATAGAACAACCCTAGCACTTGGGACTGGGACATCTCCCCTCAATTCTGGCACTTGTCCTGACCCTCGGTTTTATTTGTGATTTCGATAAGAAAGATTGTTAAACATGGAATCATCCACTGGGAATGGATGCTAGTTTGGGACAGACCTGCATCTCCTGAAGGGATCTGGGTATGGACAGGGCAGGGCAGGCTTCAGCCATGTACCGCTCCCTTTCCTCCTCTCGGATGCTTTCTTCCTCCTCCAGTAAACCTTTAGCGATGGACAGCATCAAACTCTAAAAGAAGACAGGACAACAAATATAGTTTTCATGAGTCTGAAGCATCTGTAAAACCATATTTCAACTTGTTCTGGACATTTTTAAACCTACAAACAACATAATCCATCTCATCAGTTGTTAGTCTGGTCGGTCTAAATTCATGTGAACAAAGAGAGACCCAGAATGACTCACTCTGACATGTTGGCTTTTGTTTGACTTCAGACCCCTAAAAGAAGAGAATACAGAAAAAAATGGGTTTATTACTAAATGTCTCATTCCCTGAGCAGCTGCATAATAGTTGTGAGCTGTGTATGCATGCTGCATATGAAAATGTTCTCCAACCCCCATTGCATTAGCAGTGGGGAGGACACAGACATGAAAATGATCAGGTCAGAACCCGCCAGTCTCTTCCACTTGACAGGGAGCGTTAGTATGGCTCTGCCCGACGTGGCTTAGGACCGCCCACGGGAAGCAGAGAACAGAGCGCGTCTCGTCTAGGAAAAGCTAACTATAAATGTCTGTTTTTAGTTTATTATTTTAAGCCTATGAAGTTAACAGAGGACCACACTTCCTGCTCAGACTGGAGGTTAAGAACATTTAGTTCGCGTTTGCCCGTGCAGGTCTCAACAAGGCTTCACACGACATGACACTCGGCTCTTGACATTACAGCCCTTGAAAAGCAGAGCAAGAAACATGTTTTAAGCAGTAGTTGACCAGTTATGTTGATATTTCATTGTAATTTGTATTATTGAGCTACCATACTTTAATTTATATTCTATTTATTTTAGGAATGAGCACCTAAGTCGATGTCTTTTTGTTCCTGTTTAGTTTTCACCGTACACAGTTTCATTCTGAAGTGAGTCAGCTGAGGCTCACTCCATTTCTTCTTTGTTCCGGGTGACTGCTACCATAGACATGAATATAGACGCACCAATGGGCAATGGAGAGCGTACTGGATGGGTTCCTCACTAGCTAAACCCAACTGGAATCTAAGCAGAGTAAGCAACCAGGCCCGTTTTTTGTGCTGCCTACGGTTGCAACAACCGGTGCAATTTTGAAAACAGATCACGAGGGATTACTATTGACTTTTCTAGCCTACCTGTTGGGAATTAGCAATTGAGCTAATTATGGCTTATTTAAATTGATGCTTCTGTTGACATGTTGGTCAATATGCATTGTCCTAATTCAATAAACAAATTTTGGTTATCGTGCCATACTACATGTTTGATTTGGTTAAAAATCATGTTAAAAAGTGTTTTCTAGTTTCAAATGGAGACCCATCAAAGATGGCGGTCCACAGCTATGCAAGCTCCAATAGACAGCGCCAGTCCACGTCATGTCTATGTCTATATGCGCTGGCTACACAACAACATGGCAGAACACATTCAGGCTTGTGACATTTGTGAAAATAAAACTTCAAAGTTGGATTTTTCACCCAAGACAGAAAAGCAAACAGAGGCAGAGGAAGGGTCACAGTGCTGTTAACACACACGCACGTACGCACGCATGTGCACATTTCCACTTAACAGAAAGACAACTCCGATCTCAGTGTCAACAACCATCCGCAGGAGTAACCTCGGTTCTTTATAAAGACGAGGATCTGAGGTCCAGCTGGTCCCTCTGGGGACTCGTGTTATCAACAGGCTCTCCTCTGAAGGGTTGGAGGAAACACCTGATACATTCTCTGGTAATACAAACATCTCAGAAATGAGAAGGACAAGTCTGAAAATAGAGGCAGGACTTCACTTGCTAACAAAACTTCAGAACAGATTTAAACATTTGGAGGCCTTGTTGAAGCATGAAGCCCTCTTATTCCTATATATCTGCGATGGAGCGGCTCTCTGTCCAGGGTGTACCCCGCCTGATTGCCCGTTGACCGCTGGAGATAGGCACCAGCCCCCCGTGTATATATATATATATATATCTGTATTTGTACAAGTGTCAGAGCCGAGTGTCATGTCGTGTGAAGCCTTGTTGAGACCTATACACGAGCAAACTAACTAAATGTTCTTAACCTCCAGTCTGAGCTGGAAGTGCGGTCCTCTGTCAACTTCATAGGCTTAAAATAATAAACTAAAAATAGGAATATATATGACAGACTGCACCAAGTCTCTATGTTTGTGTTTGTCTGACTTCTCTTGCTGAAAGAATTTTAGCCACGTTTACTAAATGTTCATAAAACTAACCAAAAGCAACAAAATCACCATCTAGAACTTGCTGTTTCTGTGTTTTTCTGTAATGCATCCAAACTGCTCTGATTGCATACATGGATACACCATTAGGCTCTGATGGGGACAACACTGTCAGTAGCTTTAGGAATTGACAAAATACGGCAAAAACGATGTCAGCTGGAATCACCCTGACGTGCTTTAAACTATAGTCTGAAGCTTTCCCCAATCCTGTCTGAAATAATATCTAGCAGCATTAACCCGCTTCAAAAAATCAGAAATGCAGTACAAGATGTTTGATGTTTTTATTTTATCTCCTCAGTAAAACGTTTGTTTGGAAAGTTATTCTGAAGAAGCAAACAATAAATTAAATTGGGTAAAAGACAAAAACATTAACCATTTCTCAAATCATGTTTTATTATTTAAATAGTTAAATTCTCATGTGATAAGAATGTATTTAATGAATTTCAAAAGAGCCCATGGTCTGGAATTGACCTCATTCAGCAAAGTAGCTAAGCCTTTTAACTGATGAAGGTATTTGTACCTATGTGTCTACATTCTGTACAAACCAACAAGTCTATAGTGTAATTTCAGACACATGTATGCAGAAGTTAGATTGTCTCATTTAAAGAGTTAAAAGCATCACACTTAGCTGATTTCCCACATGCAGCACCAACAAACTCACCCCACAAATCCTAGATATATATTCCACCTTTAGAGCAGGTTTCTCTTCACCATAAACAAGGAACATATCTGTTGTAACCAACTCTCAGGCAGCAAAACGCCACAAATGTTTGATTAGAGCCGCATCACAATTATATACATACAGTATATGATTCACTCTAAAAAGTGCTAGAGGAGACATTTCTTACCTTTTGTCGAAGATGGAAAGAGCAGCAGCTAAGTTACCAGCATAATCATTTCCTATTTATTGTATTCCCTAAAGATAAAGGAAACTCCCTCTTTCCAATTATGGGAGTTGTTTTTTTATAGACCAATGGGCTTCCATGCCCAGGAAATTCCATTTCTGACTGCCTTTAGTCTGACAAAATCCTTTCATGCCCCAAATACACAATCATATTTGTTATTATTGTTCTGTTTTAAAGCTTTGTTCTAACCCCAAAGGCTGTGTATGAGCTTCACAGTGGCGACGAGAACAGAGGGAACATAAACTCAGCAACATAAACTGGTTTGTAGGAGTCTCAGGCATCTCTTCACTGAGGGACCAGGGAGTAGAAGTGGTGAAAGTTGGAGACGCAGCAGGTGGAGGGCGGATGACAGTCAGAGGGGGTGTCATTTAAGAAGGACTTAATGGATGCTATTAAGAAGCTGCTAACAGGAGCTGGCGAGAGAGAAAACACATGCCCTTTTCTTCTGAGTCATTTCATAAACAAGAAAACCAAAAATCAGCTAAAAGGCATGTTGGGCATAGGAAAAGCTGTCTGGATTGTCCTGGGCATGAATGCTGAGACTCACCCTTGTCTCAGCATTTATGTACAGGTTCTCAGGATGTAGTCATGTTGCAGCGTCCTCAAAAATGTTGGGGGGGCTGCCAGAGAAGGTCAGAGAAAATTTTAGGGTGGCACACCAAAGCCACCATTGTGGTGAATCTGCGGGAGTTCAGCCTGTTGCTGTACACTGTCTTGCTCCTTCATTCACTTTCATTCATTCATTATATATGTCTGTGGTGATGAATGAAAAAGATGAGGAAGAAGGCAGAAGTGTGTGTGTGTGTGTGTGTGTGTTAATTAGATGTAAATGGTTGGATCTGTGCCATCTTCCCCAGTTGCTCCACTTTGGTTTCATTGGCTTTTAAGAGTTTTTACTGAGGAGTTACACTCACTGGTCACTTTATTGGGTACACCTTGCTAGTAACGAGTTGGACCCACTTTTGCCTTCAGAACTGTCTTAATCCTTTGTGGCAATCCGTAATCCCTGATTGTTCCATACGTTCCTAACCGAGCACTTCGGTCTCAGACTGCAGGTTTAGTGGTGGTTACCAGAATATCTAAAAATAGGATGGTAGGCGGATCTTTTAGCTATCAGGCTCCTCTCCTGTGGAACCAACTCCCAGCTTTAGTCCATGAGGCAGACACCTTGTCTACTTTTAAGACTAGGCTTAAAACATTTTTATTTGACAGGGTCTATGGTTGAAACTGATGTTAGCCCAAATCTGGGCAAGTAGGGGAGTAGAGGGAGGTGGAGTGTATAGTCGGTAAAGACGGCTCTTTCTTGCCCTGCCTCCAAATAAAAGGCTAGGTTATCCAGTTTTCTCTGTAGTTATGCTGCTATAGGCTTAGACTGCTGGAGGATACACCACTTTCTTCTATCCTTTTCTCTCTAATTGCATTATTTGCTGCTTTCTGTTAACTTTATATTCTAATTGCTTTCCTTCTCAGAAGAAGCTACACTGGTGTTCTGAGCTGTGGGGGCCGCATGGAGAGGGTAATCAGCTTGCACACTGCTGCCAACCACTTAACATTTTCCCTCTCCTGATAACATTTTACTTTGACATGGGATGTGTGTCTAGTCCACCTGTTGAATTATAGATTCAGTGAGATGAAGACAAAGTTAATATTTTACTAAATAGAATATTTACTATCAGAATGTAGCCATAGAAACACAACTTGGCATTTTGTGTGTGTGCTCTGTCTTCTCGATCCCCAGTGAGTCGTGGAGGATGGCTGCTTATACTGAGCCAGGATCCTCTGGAGGTTTCTTCCTGTTAAAAGGGAGTTTTCCTCTCCACTGTCGCCACATGCTTGTTTAGTATGAGGATTGCAGTAAAGACTGACACTAGTCAGTGACTCGATGCAACCTGCCAGGTTCCTTATATAGGAAACTTTGTACCGATCGTCTTTATTAGAATGTTTACTTTCTCATCTCAGAATTATTTGTATTGAGTAACTTATTTGTGTGCATTGGTTCTGGTCTGATGTCAACACAGATTGAATAAAAGAAACGTTTTAGCAGGTTTTTCCTTCCTCATGGAACCAGATAAAAACTAGCTTCAGTAGCAATAAGCACGTGTACGCACACACACACATCCTTTATTGTTGTATTAAATTTCAGAAAATAAAAATCCTTGGAGTGTATTGACAGCTCTGTACAACTTACTTACAACTTATTTGTTTTGAATAAAACCAACAAGTGGTCACATTGTCATGATTCAAAACATCACGCAGTGCAAAGACCATTCATGTGCAAACTGGAGTATAGAGATGAACATATCAAAGAGGAAAACGACGACTCCCGTTGCAGAGTAAAACAATCATGTTGCATCATTAAACAATTGACTCTGCAGTTAGAAATACTTTGGGTAGGAATGCCAACGCTGACATAACGTCAACATTTCCAGGCTCAGCACATATTTCAGTGAATTCTGAGAGAGTGCAGCTAGCACTTTAATCAGCGCCCAGACGAGCAGCACTGGAGTTTCAGGTTGTTGTCCAGTTTAATAGCAGTCAGAGACTCTGGCACCTTGTAGCAGTAATAATAATGGCATGACCCAACTACTGTCATAAACATCACTGTTCTGGGAGGAGATGAAACTGTAATGTTCCTCCGGCTGGGGGTGTAATGGTATACATGGGCCAAGGTCCAGGTCTGCCTCCATTTGAGATTTAACTCTCCTAGTCCCAAAACCAACCCTACTCAAGTCTGAACTGTAAACGTGTCGTAATGAACTCCAGACGCTCACCTCTCAGTAAACTAGGAACAAAATGAAAAATGCTTTAACTTGGTGCAAACCACAAATGAATGTTTTCTAAAGTGAAAATTTGAAATAAAAACATTTCACTAGGCGAGCGCCTGTGTGTGAGGACTCTTCTTCCTGGAGCTAGCTGCTGACTCACCTTTTCACTCAGGTAACATCTGACTGGGCGCTCGCCTGTGCATGCTTCATGATACCAGAGACACCTGCACTGTGACACCGGGGTACATGTGCATGTACCATTACCCCCCCTTCTGTAGTCCTGATGTACACATGCAGCGGGGGAAGGGAGGCAGCATATCTGACCATCATAAAAAGCAAAAATGGAACAATTGTTTTAAGTGCATCTGACATTTCTGTGTTGGGTTTTTTGCCTGAGAGGTAATTCCACTTAAATCAGTATTGCATCAACTCCCCCCCCACCCCCCGATCGTAGCCTATTATTCTGTAGAAAGATGCATCTGGTTCTCAGCTCACATTATAGTCCAGGTGTGGATTCTACTCACTAATGCGCCTACAGACTCAGAGAACCCTGGTCGTGTGGAGCTCCCACGCTGTGTGACATCAGAAAACTCCTGAGATCATCCATGAAGAATTTCACCTGATCAATAAAAACAACACAAAGACTTCACACACCCACCACAGTACTACTGCTGTATAGAGAAGCTGTACACACTGCAGGTCAGACCGCTGCAGCGCCTGACTGCTGAGGTTGTGGGGTGGGGGTGACAACTAAACCACTTTTGTACACCTGAAAAACAAATACAACAAAATCTCACAACCACTCAACTGAAATGGGGATCAATAATATCCAGGAACATCTGGGAAAAGTACAGCTGCCCTTGGTTGGCTTCTGGGAAAACGGATCAACCGGGGGGGAAGGGGGGGTCAGATCCAGGCCATTTTACGTGAAATGGCCTGTTTGAAGCACTCGGGGTCCACGTTGGAGCCGGGCCGCAGAGTCTTCTCCAGGGTCACCAGCACGTTCTGGTGGCACTCCTTGATGTTGACCGGGTACTTGGCTCTCAGCAACTCATAGGCAGCGATCAGCTTCATGTTCTGCTTCACCATCAGGTACTGGATGATGCACGTGGGCGCCAGAGAGAAACCGTCCCGACAGTGAACGAGGACACGCTTCCTCTTCTCCGTGGAGGCATTAATGCACTCGTTGATGTCCTCAAAGCAGCAATCCTTGAGTGCTGAGCCATCAGCCTGGGACTCCGGCACATCAGCAATATCCACTTTAAGGCGGGACCAGCTGTGCCGAACCCCTCTGGAGCAGGTGCAGGGTATGAGGCTCAGGGAGGGTCCCGGTTCTCCAGGCACGCTGCTCATGTCAATGATGCTGTCGATGTTGTTGCGGCACAGCGCACGCCCGTTGTACGCCGCGTTCAGATTGCCCACGTAGATGTAATCCGTCACTTTAGAGATGACGGGTTCAGAGTACTGGAAGTGTTCAGGGCCACTGGGTTTAGGATCTGGGGCATCAGGGGCCCTGGCTCCGGCCGGCCCAGTGGCGGCTCTTCTACTGTAGTTCCTCAGCTTCTTGGAGCCGGAGCGGGACGGAGTGGTCGATTCAGACTCAAAGCTGCTGTTCCAGGGTGGAGAGAAGAGCGAGAAGCGGCTGGAGGTTTTACTCTTGTTGAGGATCTCCACGGGACTGGGCAGGCTGGAGCTGCAGTTACTGGTGGAAGCCGAGGCGCAGAACAGGGAGGCTCGCTCCAGAGACCCTGTGCTGCTGGCGGCTCCTGCACTGTGGGCCTGCTCCATCTGCACACACACACACACACACACACACACACACACACACACACACACACACACACACACACACACACAGGTTTTAGTGTTTCTATGTGCAGTGTGTTTATGCTAACTGAGCCGATGCTAAGCCTGGACAAGCATCAATCTAGTTTAAAAAAAAAGAACTGATATTTAGACAGTAAAGGTATCAATCTGTGTTGCAGGCTCCAAAAAGCTGCACAGTAACAGCAAGTCAGGCATGGGCCCAGATTGTGGTCCCATCAAACAGAACCAGAGCCTTTAGCAGCCTGGGTTCAGCTCCTCCTCCAGCTGGTGATGCTGGGACGAGATGAAGAAAACTCAGGCCAAGACTGAAGCTCTGCGCTGATGCGTTTAGTGCTGCTGAGGTGAAACAGTCAAATGTGAGAATCACAGAGCAGAGTGCTGCTGCTAGTCGAGGCCTCGGTTTTTAACTGGTACCTGGAGCTGGAGGGCACGTTCACCACTGGGAGAGTTTAAATTCCAACCAGACTTTTGCTTTTCAGATAACTGATGAAAAACATCTGCAAACTTTACACCAGATGAGATTATTTGGGGATTAAAACCTGTGTGATGCGTGTGAAACAGCTTCAGTCATCTAGACCAGGGGATTCAATTACAGTCCGGAACGTCCGGCATGCAGCACATTTTTAGTGGTTTCTCTGATTCAACACACTTGACTCACCTGTGCAGCAGCTCATCAGACTCTGCAGAAATCTGCTGATTAAAGGTAAAACTAAAACGTGGATACTGGATCTCTAGGCCCGGAATTGAATACCACTGATCTAAACAATAATAGTTGCTAATGTACCTGAGCCTTGAGATTGTTTTTCCACTCCTGCGTCTCCAGAGCCTTGAATCGGCCGCTGCTGTCAGATGAAACCGACACACACAGGGGCCGGTGGACTCTGGGAGGCAGCTGGGGCGTGAGGGCCACGGGGACCGGCCTCGCTTTAGGATTCTCAGTCCTACTCATGGTTAGATCTGTACAGGAACCTGAAAAAACACAAAGACAACCGTCTGTATGTGTGTGTGTGTGCGTGTGTGTGTGTGTGATGTGTGTGTGTGTGCGTGTGTGTGTGTGTGTGTGTGTGTGTGTGTGTGTGTGTGCGTGCGTGCGTGTGTGTGTCCTACCAGCACATTCTAATCTGGTGATGGACTGAAGCAGCAGTGGTTGGGGAAGGTCAGGACGCGTTAAAGCTGCGGATGAGAGGTTCCTTCTCTCAGCCAGACTGATGCTCCTCAGACGTCAGCTTGAATCAGACATGGCTCTCTTCCCGATGCGTCCATCATGTTCAACAAACACTTTTTCACTCAGAAGTTCGGTCCTCTCGGTGTCCATGTTCCGCCTCCAGCTCGGAGCGGCCCGTCATCTTCGGCAGGCCGAACAACCCTTCACTTCCATTGGACAAACATCTCTTCACTTGCTGGCGAGGCGAGCTCAGGCTGCTAGAAGCTGGGCGCTAGAGCTGAACTCCTGAATAACCGGGTCATGACAGCTGAGCTGGAACTTGTGTGGGTTAAAGCCCAAGCATGCACACATTACCCCGGACTGGCCTGGGAGTGGATGAGCCCCAGTGCCATTGACGGAACAGCTGGACGGATGCTGGAGCCCGAACGAGCTAACTGCTGCTAGCTAGCAACATACCCGCTGTGTTCATCCACATCACGGCGGATGCAATCCGCTGCGCCAAAGTCATCAGTTACAGCGGCGTTTGGGGTTTGTCCGCAGCCACACAGGCAAGAATAACACCTGTGTCTAAGTCAACAACGCAAACCCGAACAAGCAGGTCCAGTTTACAGCTTCACGACCTCCGTAACGTACGTTCCACAGGGCGCATGCGCAGTGCTCACGCCCCTTTCTTCACGGAAACAACGCCTCCTAGAGGCGGACTCCTGAATTCACACTTTTGTTGTTGCTCCATGCAGGTGAAACAGGAAAATCAATTCGTGTAGGTCACTAATCCGGCTTAAAAGGTGAAACTAACCTATGAGACAGACTCAATCCAGGCAAATCCAGTTGTTTCAGCATTTATTTGTTAGAATTGTGATGAGTGTGGCTTATAGCTGACGAAAACCTCATATTTAGAATCAGAATATCAGACATTTGATAATTGGATAAGGTTCAATATTCAGACTCAAACTCAGAAACAACAGCCATCTCCATAATTCCCTAAGATCGTTCAAAGATCTTAAAAGTTCTTTAAGGTGCTGTCAGTGAACCTAGCTGCTTTAGCCATAAGCTACTTTACATAAAAACTTCATACACTTAGGGCAGTATATATTTTAAAGGTGCATATGTAATATTGTAGTGAGAATTTTACAGTGAGAAAATCCCAGAAGAGTCTAATGGATTTGGAAGGAAGGTTATGCTGAAATGTTTCATATCTGGCTGCTGGATTGTCAGTTTTTCTCCTTTCAAAACAAAGGGGGGAGGGACGTAACTACTGTTTACCATCAGTGAGTGTGGGGGCGTCGTGTCCAAGCTAATGCTGTAGCGCCGACAACTGTAATTTGACGACAGCCCCAGGGTTGTTTAAAGTGGCTGCAGTAGCCACATTTTAGCAAAGGATGCCATTTTTACTTCTACATTCTACATAATGCACCTTTAACAACAATAATAAAAAAGAGCAAAGATGGACAATAACCACACTATCTCCAACCAACCCTGCAGTTTTGCTCTGATTCCTCCGTCAGGTCTACAAATGGTCAACTTTGGCTTTTAACCATTTTAAGTTCTGCTTTTTTGTAAGCAGACAAGGTGGAAATCTGCATTTAGTCCTTCTGCTGAGCTGAAATACAAACATTCTTCTACCACTTTATCTGAATCTGGTAGGAAATAACATGAAAGAAAATGTTTTTGAACTTTTTATTTTATCAACCAAAATAACAAAATGTTCCTTCACCTCGGCGCTGATTTGTTTTCTCACCAATCAGCCTATACATCAAATATCTTGTTCTTGGATCAAACCTTTAATTTGCAGGTGACTGCTGAGCCACAGCTTTCATGTTTACAGTCAGGTCCATAAATATTGAGACATTGACACAATGCTAACATTATTGGCTCTATACACCACCACAATGGATATCAAATGAAACGAACAAGATGTGCTTTAACTGCAGACTGTCAGCTTTTATTTGAGGGTATTTACATCCAAGTCAGGTGAACGGTGTAGGAATTACAACAGTTTGCATATGTGCCTCCCACTTGTTAAGGGGCCAAAAGTAATGGGACAGTTGGCTTATCAGCTGTTCCATGGCCAGGTGTGTGTGATTCCCTCATTATCCCAATTACAATGAGCAGAAAAAAGTCCAGAGTTCATTTCAAGTGTGCTCTTTGCATTTGGTATCTGCTGCTGTCAACCGTTGAGATGAGATCCAAAGAGCTGTCACTATCAGTGAAGCAAGCCATCATTAGGCTGAAAAAACAAAAGAAACGTATCAGAGAGACAGCAAAAACATTAGGCGTGGCCAAAACAACAGTTTGGAACATTCTCAAAAAGAAGGAACGCACCGGTGAGCTCAGCAACACCAAAAGACCCGGAAGACCACGGAAAACAACTGTGGTGGATGACCGAAGAATCCTTTCCCTGGTGAAGAAAACGCCCTTCACAACAGTTGGCTAGATCAAGAACACTCTCCAGGAGGTAGGTGTATCTGTGTCAAAGTCAACAATCAAGAGAAGACTCCACCAGAGGGTTCACCACAAGATGTAAACCTTTCAACTTGTACTAGAGTGATGGGAAGAGAAGAGTATGGAGATGGAGAGGAACTGCTCATGATCCTAAGCATACCACCTCTTCAGTGAAGCATGGTGCTGGAAGTGTCATGGCGTGGGCATGTATGGCTGCCAGTGGAACTGGTTCTCTTGTATTTATTGACGATGTGACTGCTGACAAAAGCAGCACGATGAATTCTGAAGTGTTTCAGGCAATATTATCTGCTCATATTCAGCCAAATGCCTCAGAACTCATTGGACAGTGCTTCACAGTGCAGTTGGACAATGACCCAAAGCATACTGCAAAAGCAACCAAAGAGTTTTTGAAGGGAAAGAAGTGGACTGTGTTGCAATGGCCAAGTCAATCACCTGACCTGAATCCGATTGAGCGTGCATTTCACTTGCTGAAGACAGAACTGAAGGGAAAATGCTCCAGGAACAAGCAGGAACTGAAGACTGTTGCAGTAGAGGTCTGGCAGAGCATCACCAGGGATGAAACCCAACGTCTGGTGATGTCTACGTGTTCCAGACTTCAGGCTGTAATTGACTGCAAAGGATTTGCAACCAAGTATTGAAACGTGTAAGTTTGATTTATGGTTCTTATTCTGTCCCATTACTTTTGGTCCCTTAACAAGTGGGAGGCACATATGCAAACTGCGGTAATTCCTACACCGTTCACCTGATTTGGATGTAAATACCCTCAAATAAAAGCTGACAGTCTGCTGTTAAAGCATATCTTGTTCGTTTCATTGGATATCCATTGTAGTGGTGTATAGAGCCAAAAATGCTAGCATTGTGTCGATGTCTCAGTATTTATGGACCTGACTGTAGCTCTCCTACAATGTTCAGTAAGGAATTGATTGATAGTGCGAACATGTGGATGAAGGCTTTATATCCTGCTGTGTGTTTTATTTTCAGAGTCATTCTGATTGATCCTGATGATCAGCATGTTGTTCATCGGCAGAAACAAACAGAACAGAGGAGGAGCCTGCTGCGGTGTCCACTGTCCATCAGATGGCAGGGTTGGCCTGAGCTGCTGTTGTTTCTGTTCATAGAAACACGTCTGCAAACTCTGACTTATAAAGTGTGAACAGAAGGAAGTGGGGCAGAAAAGGCTCTAGCTTTGTGATATGCTAGAATTTCATGCTGGGGGAAATTTCGAAGGAATGCGTGTTCTATGATTAGCCTTCATAGAGCAGATCTGGAGAGCAGTTTGACCTACATTCAGAATGGGATCAGATGCATATTCTGCAAAACATGGTAAATGGTCTGCATTTGTATAGCGCCTTCTTAGGGTTCTACAACCCCCCAAGGCGCTTCACTACACAGTCATTCACCTATTCACACACACATTCACACCCAGGTGGAGATGAGCTACGATGTAGCCACAGCTGCTCTGGGAACAGAGGCAAGGCCTACCAAACACTGGCGCCACTGGTCTCTCCGATCACCACCACGTGGGTTAAGCGTCTTGCCCAAGGAGCATCATCCGGTTGGACCTGCGACCTTCTGATTCCCGGACCACCCGCTCTACTTCCTGAGCTACTGCTGTTCCAAACTCAACCTGCTTTTCTTTTTAGGGATGTACATCTCATGGCATGTCGATAAATGCCCTGCCTTCTAGAGTTTTATAACCTCCCAAGCTGCTTTACAACACAACAGCCATTCACACACTAACCATTATCAACTCCACAACATGTTGGGGCACATTCAGGCTTGAGTTATTTGTGGAACCAAAACACCAATGTTGCATTTTTACCCAAGACAGGTGGCAGCAGAAGAGTCATGTTGTTGTTAGCCAATCAGAATAGGGCTGGGCAATAAATAGAAAATTTATCGTTATCGCAATTTCGGACTCTTATCGAGATAATTTTTCCTGTGTCGATAAATTTGATAATAAAAACATGAAAAGATGTGTGTAGGTTTGCAACGTTCATGTCCCTTTAAGAAGCTGAACCAGCTACATGTGACAGCTCCATCTAGTGGACAACTTTTGTTTCGCACATCAGCTGCCTGTTATTGCAGGTGAGTGACTGTCTCGCATGAGACTGATCACTGAGGTCAGAAAACTAGATGAAATCGGTTTATAGTCATTGATCCCAGCTGCTGGAAGGGACAGTTATAGAAAACAGTCTTTCAAATCCAGTTTTCAGCCAACAAAAAGTAAAACTACTGTCGTCTGAGAGGAACGTTTCAGGAATAAAGACAACAGTCCTGAGTCGTGTTCAGAGAAATGGACTGGGCTGGTGACATGGATGGAGATGACTTTCTAGACCCTGATGTTCAAATGACCATCCAGGAGTCGTGTCAGAGGACAACCCCTGCTCTGGGTGACGTGCTGAGGGTTGCGATTGAACAAGGTTAAACGAACCTCTGTAATAGTTTATGTGATCGCACCTTCAAACGGCTGGTGAACGATTAAAGAAAAGGACAAAAGCAGTTTCAGACGAGCAAGGAAGGAAACAGGAAAACAACACGATCAGCTAGACAGCAGCGTTCACCCGTTGAAATGTTTCTTTAATAACTGCTGTGCTGTAAAGCACCTTGGGGGGTTCCAGGACTCTAGAAGGCACTACATAAAAACAGGACATTTACTGTTTTAAAGGTCTAAAGGAATCATCCACTTCTCACTCCTAGATCAGGCCCTCAGACAGAAGCCTGGTTGCTTGAGGGTTCTTCTCAGTATTTTAGCTGTTCCTCGAACAGCTTTCTTCTGGACAGAGGTCTCTGGGGTTGTCCCTGCATCTGCTGGAGCCACATTGGTTAGTCTAAACTACTGAGGCCTTGACTTTCTACAGTCCTCTTACAGGACTGGGCATTTCTCCAGATTCTCATGTTCCTTTTTTCTGATGTTCCTGTCTTTTGGGATCTCGACATCCATCATCACTCCCTTGTTCTTCAGTTAGTTGCCTACTGTGATGTTCAGTTCGGTTGGTTAGTCCTCACCTGCTTATCAGGCTGGATCTGTAATTCTTCCCACTTTGATGCGTGACACAGATCTTCCTGTAAACACCGGCAGGACTTCTGCCACTTCCTGGTCCTACCTGTGGAGCACGCTGTGCAGGGCTTTATCACTGATGGTTCCACTTGCTCCTCCTCTTCTACGCTGGGTTCATGGTGCCTGAGATCCACTCAGCATAACTGGGGGCTTTCTTAACTCACACAGAAGGTGTCAGAAGCTGATGATAATGCTAAGGATGAAGATGTTTATCTTCCTGGTTTTACTTTACCATTTTACCCATTACCATGCTGATGGCCACCTTATATCGGCTCACAAGTAGAACTCCAGTCAACCAATCAGCTGCTCTAAGATGTAATGAACAGTGATCGATCTTTTGCATATAGGCACCAAATCTGTGACGTGTTCACCCCATCGTGTACAGACTGCTGAGAACATTGAAGCTTATACTGTGTATATAAGTTGTTTAACTTAATTAAAACAACTAAATGGTCCCATTCCTTGGCCTAGAACTCCTTCTCATAGGGCAAAACAACATTATCATTAACATGTGTTTAGAGCATCTTGTAGCTAAGGTTCTGATGTTTTTTTTAGAGGTGCAGCTTGACAACACTTATTGATATTTAGGACAATTGGGTGGCCCTCTGGCATAATGCATTAATTTTTATTAAAGGCTATTTTTTTCTAATTAATTCATCTTAATAAACACATTAAATTCCCACCCCTAATTTTTTTTTTTCAAAAACCTAATTGTTCACGAGCAAGGAGCCCAGTTGGTACTGCATGGGACCTATAAGGGATGGGGGACAGGCTTAGCAGGAAAAACATGTATTGTCTAAATTATTTCACAGTACAAGGTAAAACTATCACTTTTATGGATTTCTACAAAATCATAAATAAATGCCGAAAAGAGGAAAACTCCAAATTGTAGCTTTAAATTCCACTTTTTTCCACACAAAATTATAGATTTTTCAATCATGAACTGGGGGAGGAAATGTGTGCAGCTCTAAAACTACTTCATGGAGATTCTGACCCAGTGTCGGGCCATTCCCGGTTCGTCTCTAAAAAATGTAATATTCTGGAAGGATTCAATATTTGTAGAACTAATTAAAAAATTAAACTCACAAATTATACAGATTCATAACACGCAGAGGTAAATACTTAAAACCTTATTTCTTGTCATTTTGATGATTTTGGCTTATTGGTGAGAAAACCCAAAACAATTTACAAAAGCTCATTTAAGTGTATTTTAAACAATCGTTACGCTTCTGAAAAGCAGTGTTCATTTCTACACTCAGGCCTTTGTGGTGCTTCTTTCCTCTGTGAGTTTCACTTTCTGAAACAAGTGACCAAAAACCGTCAGGCACAGCTGGGGCTGAGCTGATTTAGCGGGAGTTTGAGTGTGCATTTGGTCTTTGAACCCAAAAGGGAACAAGGCTGACTTACTGGGAGTTGGCAGGTTGGATAACTCTGGCTCATCTGGTCTGAACAGGCTGAGTGAGCTGGTTAGGTCTGGTCAGCACTCGGGACACGGTTCGGTGAGAACAATGATTGAGTGAAGTGGTGAAGTACAGCTCTTCCCTTTGCAGAGATGGCATGTGACGTGAGCTGGAAGTCTGGTGCTGGGAATGCTGGGTATGGAGTTCTGCGGGCGGGAGTGGGTAGATTGTCCTCTGGATGAGGATTGTGAGTGTTGAGAGAGGGAGGGCGTGACAAAAATATGGAGCCTTTTGAAAGATGTTCTTAAATTTTGAAAAAAACCTTTCTGTTTACAAGAAGGAGCAGCTAGAGATCACACACGTTTATAATAGCCAAACTGGGACCCAACATTTAATAATGACAACGAGGGAAAGCCAAAGGAATGAGGGAAATGGTATTGAAGCCATAGTTACCATGGTTTCGTACAGAGCTAATAAGATCCAGCATACCAGCTGCAAGATGCAAATTAGCAACCTGAGGGTATTAATGAAGATCCCAACCTGTTTATGCTTTGATCTCTAGAGAACAACACCTGGGTAACATCAGGAAGGAAACCCTGGATTACACTTATCCTGTCTCAACACCACAATGTCTGAACAAAAAAAGACAATAAAAGACAAAATAAAGCTTCTGACGTCACCAAAGGTTCATCACGATTGGCTCCCCTTTTGCTCAGGAGTCTGACATTCAGCGTTGTAAAATCCTGTAATACTGGACATGTTTTAAAGAGGTTGTTACAATAAGCGTGTCTTTGTGTGTCTCCCTTTTCAGTTTTAACTGTCAGAGTGTTAATCTAGTCTGGATAAGTCTTTAGTAGCATCAAGCTCTTTGAAATAATGTGGAAAACACAGGAGTCCAACAAAAACTAAAAGTCATGAAATATATTTTTAAAGAATACACACTTTATTGTTGTGCTGCTCAAACCTCCAGCAGTCACAAAAAATACTGTAATGACCCCAAACTAATCCAGGTAAAATTGTTTTCTTACTTTCTGCTTTGCCAACATGCTCTGATATTTGTCATGACCTCCAAGTGATGAACATTTAAATTCAGTTTTCAGTTTATGACAACAAGAGTCCTCAAGGCACTTTAGAGACACGTCATCTCCTGCTGAATTTTACCTCCCATTTTTTGTCATTTACAAGTAAAGACACACACATGCATCGAATATTTTTCCAAACTGTTTTATTTCAAAGCATCAAAGCTCCTGGGGGGGGGAAACGCACACATTTGGATGTTCACCAACTCGTTGTTTGGACCTCCAGGCTACCTCAGCAGCTCTTCTCTGCTCTTATAGCAGTGCTATCAGTCCATGTTCATTTCATCTTGGAGAAAGTAGAAACAAGTTAAACAATTTTTTATTAACAAACAAGAAATGAAAAAGATTTGCAGCTGCAGTAGAATCTGTCTGATGAAAGCTTCTGCTGATCTTCACATGACTGATTTATGCTCCTGGCTGTAAAGGTTCAGGTCCTCATACAAAATGAAGCGCTTCAGCCTTGGAGGAAAGAGATCAGAGTTCATGATTTCAGGGTTGTTGAGTCTCTTCGTGGTCAAACACTTCCTGACCTTCAGTCTACAGAGTTGCCCGAGAGAGCGAGGACTGCCTGGAAAACAGGATTAGGAGAGGCTTTATCTCATAGAATGAATATTTTTAGAAGAAAATATATATAAAAAACAAACAGTGAATGGGTTGAGGACATCACTTCATGACGAAGCACGTTTTCTGCTTAAGCTATGTTGAGTCCTAGCTTTAACATAACTAAGAAGAATAGATTTTTCTGTGTGGGAACATTCTCAGAGGCCTAGTGGTCTGCCCTAAGACTGGGAGATCAGAGTTCAAATCCCAGTTGGGTCATACCAGAATTTAATAATGGGACCCAGTGCCTGCCTGCCTGCCACTCATTTTTAAGGGGTTTGATTGGAGGTTAAATCATAAAAGGTTCCTAAGTGCGGCCACAGCTGTAGCTCTCCACCACCACGGGGATGGGTTAGATGCATAGAGGAATTTCACCAGTGTGTGATGACTAAAGCCTGCCGCACACGAGAGCAAACTGCTGAATAAACAATCTCGAATGACCGTTTGCTCAACAGTTACCTCGCTATGTGCGCCTGATTTTCACTGAGTTTTCTGCCTTAGAAACGCTGAGGTGAATATCTGACTGTCATGTTGTGGGTAATGTACTTCACCCAGGACATGAAGAATCACACAAGAGGTAAGTAAAAAAATACAAATGTTTTATTTTATGGTGAACAGAAAAAAGAACTAGAACTAAGGGCGCTGCTTCTGTGAACAGGAACAGGATGGTACCGGAATCTATGAGGATAAAAACAGAAGGTAAGCGAGGCCAGAACCAGAGAACCAGGAGAATATGAGTCTGTAACTAAAAGTTCTTATGGTCCAAAACCAGGATTAGAGCGGAGACGAACTGGAAGAGGTTGGAACTGGTGAGATGGTTCTGAGCGTGGGCAGGTGGGCAGGTGTGGAGAAAGGAGGCCAAAGGATCCTTGAGTGACGAGACGTGTGACAACTCCAGGCAAGGTAGGTGGTGCAGAACAAGATACTAGAACAGGAGACACAAAACTTCAGTAGATCAGGATCACAGGAACAAAGGCAGATTCAAGGCTAGATGCTACCCATGTGAGAGTATCAACCAGCACTGGGGTTGAGTCACGCCACTCCTTAAATCCACTGCACCTCCAATTAGTGGAATTCCCAACAGCTGAGATGACTGCAGTGCCTCCTACAAACACAGAGCTGACACACCTCACCAGTAGATGGAGGCAAACCGTGACAGTGCCCCCCCCCCAAGGGACGCCACCTGGCGGCCCAGCGAGGAGGAGGAGGCGGAGGAGGAGGAAGCACAGGAGGCCTCGAAGTCCTCAATCAGGGAGGCATCCTCAATCCAGGATCCAGGAATCCACTGCCGGTGCTCGGGACCGTACCCCTCCCAGTCTACCAGGAACTGCCAGCCGCGACCACGTGGTCGAACATCCAGGATGCGATGCACTCGGTAGCCGATAACCCCGTCGGTGAGGCGGACGGGTGGAGGCGGAGCGTCATTAGGGCACAGAGGACTGGACACCACCGGCTTGAGGAGGGAGACATGGAAGACAGGATGTACCTGCATGGATGGAGGCAGTTCCAACTGGACCGAGACAGGACCCAGAACTTCAGCCACAGGAAAAGGTCCAAGGAAGCGAGGGGAGAACTTCCTGTTGGACCCACGGACCTTGATGTCCCGGGAGGAGAGCCAGACCATCTGACCTTGAGTGTAGGTGGGCGCCGGCCGCCTGTGAAGGTCAGCAATCCGGCGGTTGCACTCAGCAGTCCGTTGGAGCGCTGCACGGGTCTGAGTTCATGTGCAGCGGGCCCGGCACAAAAACTGAGGAACTGAGGTGGAGGAAGCAGAGTCGGAGGGAAACAGAGGAGGTTGGTATCCTAGTGAGACTTCAAATGGGGACTGACCTGTGGATGACAAGGTGTGGGAATTGTGCGCATATTCCACCCATGGCAGCTGCGAACTCCATCCGGCAGGACTGGAAGAGCAGATGCAGCGCAGCATAGCCTCCAGTTCTTGATTCATGCATTCCACCTGCCCGTTAGTCTGTGGGTGGAAGCCGGAAGTGAGACAAACCTTAGCTCCCAGGAGATTGGCGAAGTCAGTCCACACACGAGAAATGAACTGGGGGCCACGGTCGGACAGGATCTCGCTGGGCAGTCCATGTAGACGGAAGAGTTGTTTAACGAGCAGGTTGGCCGTCTCGGTGGATGATGGAAGAGATTTAAGAGGAACCAGATGACATGCTTTCGAAAAACGGTTGACAATAGTGAGAATGACAGAGAAACCCTTAGACATGGGGAGACCAGTTACAAAGTCCAGAGCAATATGGGACCATGGACGATGGGGAACAGGCAGAGGCTGGAGGAGACCCTGAGGACGTTGATTACTGGTTTTGCATCTGGCACATACCTGACAAGCACTGATGTATTCTTTAACATCACGGTACATGGAGGGCCACCAAAATGTCCTTCTGATGAGAGCAATTGTCCTGCCAAGGCCTGGGTGAATAGAAAACCTGGCGGTGTGGGCCCAGTGTATGAGAGCACCACGGGTACTGGTAGGGACATAGACCTTATTTGGGGGACCGGTACCTGGATCGGGTTCCTGCTGCTGGGCTTCCAGGACCTTGTTGGTTATATCCCAAGCTATGGAGCCGACTATGCAGGAAGCAGGTAAGATGGTGGTAGGCTCCACCTCTCTGTCGGAGGCATCCTGTCGAGAGAGAGCGTCAGGTTTGACGTTTTTTGATAAAGTTAAATTGAGAGAAAAACAATGACCATCGAGATTGGCGGGGATTCAGTCTCTTAGCCTCTTTTAAGTAAGACAAGTTTTTATGGTCAGTCCAGATAGTGATTAGATGCTCTGCTCCCTCCAACCAGTGGCACCATTCCTCCAAAGCCAGCTTTACTGCCAACAGTTCACGATCACCCACATCGTAATTCTGCTCGGCTGGAGAAAGGCGACGAGAATAGAAAGCACAGGGATGGAGACGCTGATCGGAGGAGGAGATCTGGGACAGAACTGCCCCAACTCCGGCGTCAGAGGCGTCCACTTCCAGGGTGAATGGAACTGATGGATCCGCGCAAGTGAGTATGGGTGCCTGAGCAAAACTATTCTTGAGGGTCAGGAAGGCTTGGTCAGCTTCTTTGGTCCATGAAAATGGTCTCTTGATGGAAGTGAGCTGGGTTAATGGTGCCGCAATCTGGCTGTAATTTCTAATGAACCTGCGGTAGAAATTGCCAAAACCTAGGAATCTCTGGAGCTGCTTACATGTGGTAGGAGTGGGCCAGGTCTGGACGGCAGTGATCTTGTCAGGATCGGTTCTCAACTTCCCATTCTCCAAAACAAAACAGAGGAATTTAACAGAGGGGATGTGAAACTCACACTTTTCGGCTTTAACATAAAGCCGGTTCTCGGGGAGGCGTTGGAGCACAGCACGGACATGTTGATGTTGACGTCCAGGTTTCTTGAAAATATAAGAATATCATCCAGGTAGACTGTTATGAATTTGGTAGTGTAATCACCCAGCATGGAGTTAACCAGGGATTGAAACACAGCTGGAGCGTTGGTGAGTCCGAACAGCATCACAAGATACTTGAAGTGTCCCAGAGGCGTCTTGAATGCCGTCTTCCATTCGTCTCCTTCACGGATTCTGACCAGGTGGTAGGCGTTGCGCAGATCTAATTTGGTGAAGATGGAGGCATCATTTACGGGTTCGAATGTGGATGATAACAGAGGCAGAGGATACTTATTCTTGATGGTGATAAGGTTTAAACCACGGTAGACAATGCAGGGGCGGAGCGAACCATCTTTCTTAGAAACGAAGAAAAACCCGGCGCCCGGGGGAGACGTGGATGGTCGTATGATGCCTGAGGCTAGGGGTTCTGAAATATAGTCGGACATGCAAGCCTGTTCAGGTTTAGAAAGACTGTAAAGCTTACTGGTAGGCAGAATAGCATCCGGGACGATATCAATTCCACAGTCATATGGGCGATGAGGAGGTAGGGAGGACGCTTGGTCCTTACTGAACACTTGTTGAAGGTTGTGATACTCAGCAGGGACTCCAGTAAGATCGGGTGGTTCCAGAGGAGGGTTATTGGTGGTCTGGGCAGGAAGCTGAGCTGAAAGGAGACAGTGAGACAGACAGTGGGGACTCCAGACAGACACCAACCCGGTTTTCCAGTCAATTTGTGGGTTATGTAAAACTAACCACTCATGGCCCAACACAACTGGTGACTAGGGAGAAGGAAAAAATGTAAAAACTCAAAGTCTCATGATGGTTTCCGGAGATTTGGAGGTTTATGGGAACAGTGCGATGTGTTATTGTGAGTGAACAACCATCCAATGAGGAAGCGCGGATGGGAGTAGACAGAGGTATAGTAGGAATGTTGAGCTGTTGTACTACTGTTTGATCCAGGACACTCCTCTCACACCCAGAGTCCACGAGTGTCTGAGTAGAAAAAGTCTGTTGGTGGAAGGAAACAGTACAAGTTAAACTGCACCGGGAATTCAGGGCACCAGGAACTCCACCCAACAGTAATCCCAGTCCTTACTGATGGGCCCTGGTTTTTGGCCGAACCAGACAATTTTGCAGCAAGTGATCCGGCTGATCACAGTACGAGCAAAGACCTAGTGAACGACGTCTAGCCTTCTCCTCAGGGGTTAACTGCGCTTGTCCATTCTGCATAGGTTCCTCGAGGTGAGCCAGAGGGGAGTGTGATTGGTGGCCGTGGTGAGATCGTTGCTGTGGAGTATCAACAGGGGCTGGTCTGAAGGTCTGTATCTTGTTTCTCTCCTTAAGGCGTTTCTCAATGTTAGCGGCTAGCTGGATCAGGGACTCAAGGTTCTCCGGTTCTTGGCAAAATGCTAATTGATCTTTGATTTTATCATTAAGTGCTTGAGAAAAAGCAGCCCTAAGGGAAGGCTCATCTAATGTGGAAATGGAAGCAAGAGTGCGAAATTCGATGGTGAATTCTAAAACTGATTGTTTACCCTGCTGGAGGCTCCATATTTGTTTAGCTATTTCTGTTGGTGATTCAGACTGCTCAAAGAGTTGTTTAAGTTTGGCTAGGAATGTTGAGAGCGGTCCCTGTAAAAAGGTAGGTTGCCGACTCCTAGCCTCGACCCATTGTAGGGCTCTACCTCGTAACAGGTCGGTTGATTCTGTCATGTTGTGGGTAATGTACTTCACCCAGGACATGAAGAATCACACAAGAGGTAAGTAAAAAATACAATGTTTTATTTTAAGGTGAACAGAAAAAAGAACTAGAACTAAGGGCGCTGCTTCTGTGAACAGGAACAGGATGGTACCGGAATCTATGAGGATAAAAACAGAAGGTAAGCGAGGCCAGAACCAGAGAACCAGGAGAATATGAGTCCGTAACTAAAAGTTCTTACAGTCCAAAACCAGGATTAGAGCGGAGACGAATGAGAGTATCAACCGGCACTGGGGTTGAGTCTGTCACAACGTGCCGGTGAGTGAGGCAGATACAAGGATCCACATGCGGGTGAGGTAAGCAGGCAGGCAGACAAACTGGAACGAGTAACAGTCTTTAATGAGGAGAGCACACAGGACAATGAAACAATGATCCAACCAGACAAAATGGACTAACAGGGTTTATATACAAGAGGGCTGGGAGTTTGGGTTATTCGAAAACGGGATGCAGGTGGGAGCAATTAACAGAGACACAGGACAGGGTGTGACAGGCGTCGACCATGGGACTGGAGACGGCGTCAACCACGGGACTGGAGACGGTGTCGACCACAGGACTGGAGACGGCGACGACCACAGGACTAGAGACTACGTCGACCGCTGGACAGGAGATGGCGTCGACCACTGGACTGGAGACGGCGGAGATGTTGGACTGGAGGGGACGTCGGCCTCTGGACACGAGGGAGCGTCGACCTCTGGACACGAGGGAGCGTCGACCTCTGGACACGAGGGAGCGTCGACCTCTGGAATGGAAAGAGCGTCGACCTCTGGAATGGAGAGAGCGTCGACCTCTGGAATGGAGAGAGCATTGACCTCTGGACTGGAGAGAGCGTCAACCTCTGGACTGGAAAAAGCGTCGACCTCTGGACTGGAGAGAGCGTCAAACTCTGGAGTGGATGAGACGTCGACCTCTGGAGTGGATGAGGCGTCGACCTCTGGAGTGGATGAGGCGTCGACTTCAGAACACGAGGAGGCGTCGACTTCAGAACACGAGGAGGCGGCGACTTCAGAACACGAGGAGGCGTCGACTTCAGAACACGAGGAGGCGTCGACCACAGGACTGGAGGAGGCGTCGACCACAGGACTGGAGGAGGCGTCGACCACAGGACTGGAAGAGGCGTCGACCACAGGATTGGAAGAGGCGTCGACCACCATTGACTTCTGGTCCGGGGGCGTCGATTCCTGGTCCAGATGCGTCGACTTCTGGTCCATCGACTTCTGGGCCGTCGACTTCTGGACTGTCGACTTCTGGACCGTCGACTTCTGGTCTGGAGGCATCGACTTCTGGTCCGGGAGCGTCGAATTCTGGACTGTCGACTTCTGGACCGTCGACTTCTGGACTGTCGACTTCTGGACTGTCGACTTCTGGTCCGGGGGCGTCAACTTCTGGTCCGGGAGCATCGACATCTGCATCGTCGGCTTCTGGGCTGCCGGCTTCTGGAGTGGAGGAGGAGTGGCTACAGACGGGACTGCTTGGACAGGCTGGACCGGATGCGGTGTGACCTCCAGGACCACCGCTGCAACTGGATGCGGTGCGACCTCTCGGACCACCTCTGGAACTGGATGCGGTGCGACCTCCGGGACCACCACGGGAACTGGATGTGGTGCATCCACCGGGACCACCACTGGAAGAGGATGCGGTGCGACTGCCGGGACCAGCGCTGGAACAGGATGCGGCGTGACCTCCGGGACAACCGCTGGAACTGGAGCTGACTGAACTGGTGGTGCCAGAAACTGGGAGAGCAGGGAGGATTGATTGTCTAGCTGGAATCCCCGGAGGCTGACGAGCTGACGGATCCGTCCAAGCTCCGCCTGGAGGCCGGCGAACTCTGTCAGCTGGGCTGTAGGCGTGGTTCCTCCGCCTGCAGATGACGGAGGCGCTGATTGGACCGGAGACGGGACTGCTGGTCTGACTGGGGGCGGGTCCAAGCTGGCGCGCAAAGCCGGAACTGCATCGAGCTCGTGGCTCCGTCCTGGGACCGGGGTTCACGATGGAGCCTGGCATCCTTCCCAACGCCGTGGGCCAGCTCCGGGGGAGCACACAGCCAGTCTGGTGCCCACGTAGCAGGAGCGGTCTAGCTGCGTCTCATGGTCCAACCCCTCCAGGAGGGCGGAGGGGATCGTCGCAGCCGGGGTTCGGCGACGGTGTCTGCGGCGAGACGAGACCAGAGGAGGAGAAGCCGGCCGGTGATCCGCGGTTACAATCTGGAGCAAACACTCCCAAGGCAGAACCTCCCCACTGGATCCTTTACTGGGTTGGATCATTCTGTCACAACGTGCCGGTGAGTGAGGCAAATACAAGGATCCACATGCGGATGAGGGAAGCAGGCAGACAGACAAACTGGAACGAGTAACATTCTTTAATGAGGAGAGCACGCAGGACAATGAAACAATGATCCAACCAGACAACATGGACTAACAGGGTTTAAATACAAGAGGGCTGAGAGTTTGGGTGATTGGAAAACGAGAGGAAGGTGGGAGCAATTAACAGAGACACAGGACTAAACCAAAAGGGGAAACAGGACAGGGTGTGACAGAGTCACGCCACTCCTTAAATCCACTGCACCTCCAATTAGTGGAATTCCCAACAGCTGAGATGACTGCCGCACCCTCCTGCAAACACAGAGCTGACACACCTCACCAGTAGATGGAGGCAAACCGTGACACTGACGGTTTGATATTTTCCACCTCATGGGGGGTAAAAACTTGACGTGTGCTGCTGGCTGAGCTGAAATACTGTGGCCAATTAAAGGGCGTTCTCCACTCACATGGTTTCAAAATGTATTCAGATACAGCCCCTTGCCCCGTCCGCATGCCAGAAAAATAAACTAAATGGTACCTTGGGGATCAACGGGCCCATAGTTTCCTCTCCAAGGATTCGGTCTCCAGGCGGCGGCACTGTCGGATGCATTCTGGGTCTTCAAGGCGCATATCTTGGAGTAGTTTGGAAATAAACTCTACGCCTGGCCCTTCTTTCTAGCCATTGTACCCATACTTTCCTAACCCTGACATGGTGGCGACGCTTCATCAACAAAATAAGTAGAGGCATTTCCTCCCTTTCCAGCTCTGTCTCTGTCTTGTTTATTTTCTGACAATGCAGCCAAATGGCTCATTTGAGCAGAGAACATGCTTTGAATTGGCCGCTAGAACATTTCAGCGCAGCCAGCACCGCACGTAGTGTGCACACTGTGAGTTTTTACCCCCCGTGAGGTGGAAAATATCACACCGGTCTGTGAAAATCAGGTGCACACGGCGAGGTATCTGCTGAGCATACGGTCATTCGAGGCCGTTTGCTCAGTAGTTTTCTCTCGTGTGCGGCAGGCTTAATAGGACTTTGACTTTGAACAATTTACCATGGTAACAGAGACTTGTATCAGTGAGTTGATGCTTTTTCTTTTGGAATTCGGAACCTAAATTATAGAGTCTGTTTGCAGTGGGTTTGTTTACATAGAGTTCAGGGTTAAAGTCACGTCTAGAAATGCGTTACATTCATAACTGTAACAGTACTTATTTATGTTGCCAGAAAATATTTTGTAGAAATAAAACTGTGTCTCAGTTTGGTGAATGCTAAATTAAAGCTGAAAAAACCAAAAAGCAGCTGGTAGATGTTGCTCCTTTGCCTTCAGGATGAAAGCTTCATCAGTTTACTGTCATTTATGTTTATTCATCTAAATCCCATTGGTGTTGGTGCATAATTGAAACATATTGTTAATGTCAGCATCTAAACTGATCCAAAAACTAAGTTGTTACTCTGGTAACCAAGACCAAGACCAAAAACCTAAGCATTCAGTTATTAGAGACCGACGAATGACATCAATTTTCTTCATGATCAATGAAAGACGAAACCATAATATAAAGAAAAACAAATGGGACTGATATTTTTCGTTTTTGCCCAGCTGGTATTTGTTCAGAAACTGATTGGATAGTTTGTTCAATGAGACCGTCCATGTTCTGACGTGGGAGGACAGCTCTCAGATACTAAAAACTGTAAATAAACACCAAAGACGCCCAACTGGTTGTGAAGTATGTGAACCAACTCACAGAGGACTTTGCAGATCTCAGGCCACTGTCTCTGCTTTTCCAAGATGAATCTGAGTTTAGAGCAGAGATGGACCTGGTTGACATAGTCAAGTAAAATCCGGACCACAGTCCCAGACAGATGTTTCAGGCAGCAGAGACTGATGAACTCACAGAACTGGAGCAAAAACAAAAACATCATAACAAAACATTACCATCATCAATCATAAAGCTGCAATGAAAGCATTAGCTTTGGATTGGTGAAAGTTTGGGAATAAATTTCAGCAGTTCATCTGAATTCTGAACCAACGTTGGTACAGTCTTTGGAAAGCCACCGGGATGCCATTTTGGCAACAAATTGCAAACATATTTTGAAAGGGAGTCTTCATGTTATTCTAACATGTTTGATGGCTCTCTACGTGGTCATGTCAGCGGCCCTGGAAGGAGTTCAGAGAACGTAAACAAGCCTCAGATATTAGAGTTGTCACAATTGGCTCAAACTCATCTCAAACCCTTCTCAGTTTAGTTTCCATGAGTGAAAAAAGAGACAAGATGTTTCTGCTGGAGGTCTCTTCCTGTTGGAGGGGACATGCATGAGAGTAAACTTTGAGCAAAATGAGACTTGATAAGAACAGCTCGTCACTAAACTGAAACAGAAACAGAAAATGATTCACAATGAAAATATGTTCGGAGCCTTCCTATGCCCCACATGATCTGGACACAAATGAAGCTCTGTGTAGAAGTGTTGCATGCACATGATCAGTCTGATCATCACTGAAAATGTGTGTTTTATTCCAAAGTTATGTCTCCAACTGTTCGCCAAATCTCAACCCAGTACAATACTAGCTTTATGGCAGAAGGACCTTTTATGTTTAGGTTTGATCGTGTGCTTAATATTAGTTTCTCCTGAATAAATAACAGTTCAGAAAATGTTGTTTTCCATTAGATTTAAGTAATAAAAGAGGGTCAAACACTTACAGAAATTTTCAAATCCATTTCTTCAAAGCCATCATGTGAGTTGTCATGGTGACAGCGAAAGCATCTCTCTACATTGTAGCCATTGTTAAGCAACAGTCGCATCATCACCTCATCCTTCAGGCAGTACTGTAGCGCTGTGGGAAACACTGTGTCACTCACCACTGTGAAGTAACAGTTTACATCTGCCTTGGCTGCCAGCAGCAGCTTCACAATCTCATAACACCCAGACCTGACCGCCACCAGGAGGCAGTGCAGGGGATCCAAGTTGGTCTTTGCTCCTGCTGCCAGCAGGATTCTTGTGCACTCCACACATGCGGTAATTGACATCAAAGCCACAGGCTAGCAGGAGCTGCAGGCAGTGAATCTGGCCTCCATCTGCAGCAGAGTGGACCGGACTCTGACCTGCGTCTTTAATGGCCTTCTTACTGGTGACTGGGATTAGCATTTTCAAGGCACTGTGGGCAGAGAATGGAATAATCAACCAAAGACAAACAAAGTTCTTCACTGACAGTAAAAATTGCAAAATAAAATATAAAACAAACTAAAAAAAACAAGAAAACAAATAACACACACACATGCACACACACACACATACATTTATACATGGAACATCCTATGCTACATACATACATACATATATATATATATATATATACACACACACACACACACACACACACACACACACACACACACAATGGGGCAAAAAAGTATTTAGTCAGCCACCGATTGTGCAAGTTCTCCCACTTAAAATGATGACAGAGGTCAGTAATTTACATCATAGGTACACTTCAACTCTCCAGACTAAACTCTTTCCTGCAGGTGGGCGATGTCGGAAAGCTGCCCGGCTGCAGCCATTCAGCTGCAATCACTGGCTGGTATAAAAGAAGCAGTCTGAGACCTGCACGACGTTGGATGATGAACTCGTTTGGGTACACGACCAAATCTCGAGCTCTCTTTGTGATTTTTTGTACTTCTAGTGATCGCTAACTTTCCTCAGCAGATATTCACTCTCACCACCTCTCCAGCCATAACCTAAGGATTTTTACCTACCTTGTCTCGTTCTGCTCTGCCGGCCGGCTCTCCCACTCGCTCTCACCCCCCGCCTGCCTCGCTCAACGTCTTGGGAAATATTATCTCCATTACTCGCCTTCAAGATCTGGACCCTGCTTCAGCTTCCCTCGACCTCAGGCCTGACCAACTCCCTCCTCAGCATCTACGGATCTCCTCTCTAAAGTAAGACTGTTTCAATTTGCATCAATTCCTCTCCCGTTACCAGCTCCTCATCTCCCTGATCTTTTTCTCCCGTCAGATTCTGCCCTTTAACGTCAGAGCTTCCTCAAGAGTGACTCTCTGTTCTCATCATTTTTTAATTTTTTTTTCTTACCTTCGTCTCCTGCTCTGATTCTGCATGTGGGTTAGAAAACTAAACTCCGTCATGACAAAGTCATACACAGTAATTTGATAAGTAGATAAATACATTTTTATTGCTGGTGCTAGCACTGTTGGGTGTTTTAATGTAGGGAGAACTTACTGCACTTATTACAGTTATATGTCTCCAGCATAGAGGAAGTGTTGTATTTAACATCTTGCTGTTAGCTTGCCGTTATGATTCTGTATGACTCATTAAAGACAGTAAAACACCACGACTGACTCATTATTCTCTTCACACATAAGTTTCACTGTAATATTGAGTTGTTGGTAATTGAAAAATTAGCTTGAAATATTTTATAGCTGACTACTTGTGTCTAATTCTACATTAGCATTTTTAGCTCAACAGTAGCCTCTAGCCTTCTTTGCCTAATGTTAGAGTAAAACAAAAAGATGCTGTGGCTTCTTAGGGGTGCAAGAGTTTTGGGCTGTTACTGGCTTTGGTTCTTTAAACAACTCTGTAGCTTTTTGCCTGCCACAGCCAAAATAAAAATGCTGGCGCTGGAGCGTTAGCTCGCAGGAGACATGGCAACCCAACACTCACTGTTGGTAAAGAGTAGCTACGTCCCTCTTATTTTTAACCCTCCCACTGTCTTCATGGGTGACCCTGCCAGGAGAGTTGACCATTGAGCAGGATTGATGGTTTATTCCTTGAGATCCAAGTAGCAGGGGTGCTCTGAGCATTTCTCCCATGTAAAGTAAAGAACCAGGACTGGTGCCGGCCAGTTCTGACTGAGCCTCAGCCAGCCACGGACTGGATCACAAACCAAACACTAACAATGTGTTATTTGTTTAAAATGTGTTTATAAAACTATTTCCTACAAAATGATCACACCAATTTATGCAATATGTTTATATTTTAAAAATTGGGAAAATGCAATACAACAACAGAGCACACATTCTGATTTTGTGAGATTACTGACCTCCTCTTTGACCTCCTTCTTGACCTGTTTCAGGTTGGCCCTCAGGTCCAGATTGACTGTGTGCTTGGAGCCCAGAAGAGCTTTAAGCATGGCGTCAGCAGACATGCGCACTTTCTTCAGAACAGGCTTCTTGAACTTGCCCATCACATCCTGAACCTTGATTTTCAAGTCCTCTATCTGGAGAGTAGGAATGCAGAGAGAACAGTGACAGTAAACTATAGGGAGCCTAATTCTCCTCCCTTTCCAGTCGGCTCATGGGTCCCCCGATAAATGAAAAAATCAAGTCAATGGGGCTAAAAGATATATTTTCTAATCCACTTTGCATTACGCCTTGTATCACACATATGTTGTACTGCAATTTAAATGAAAAGTAATGATGGATGTAAGTCACGTACTTTGAGATTTATCAGCTTGTAAAAGTTCTTAATTAGCATGACTACAAATTAGACATTCACCACGTTGCATGTATGACGTCACCACAGAATCTCGTCTCCCCTAGCATAGCTGCTACTTACCACGTGGTCAGATTTATGGTTCTTTCCTGCTGAAGGAAGGATTTTAAGTTTGCTAAACTTACAGTCATTGTCCTTTGTTTTTCTCAGTGTCTGGTTCAATGAACCATTTGTAGTCCTGGACGTATTTTCACACAAAACCTAAAATAACGTTTCCCCCCATTCGAAAATAAGTGTGTTTTTGGTATCAAAATGCGTATTTAAAATTCACATACCTCATATGTGAAATCCATGGCACATAACAAGCAGAATTAGACAATTGCGTATTTAGCCCCATTGATTTGCATTCATTCTTTTTTTCTTCTGGGGACTCATGGTCCGGAAGTAGATGGACATGACTTAGGCTCCCTATACCCGAGCACCTAATATTGGTCAGCTCAAATAAATTCGGTTTGTTTGGATTTCACCAATTCACAAACGCTTTTCTCTGAGTGAACTTAAAACACCTTACATCTACCTTTAAATCCAAGTCAAAGC
>SSNQ01034716.1:804954-818766 GCA_006942095.1 Nothobranchius kuhntae
TTGTCCAAAGTGCCCTTTTTCTGGTCATTCTTGAGATTTTACCGTACAACACTGTTATACTGTGATACATATCAGGCACTAGGACCATGCGGAGGCAGCCGCCTCAAGCTGAAGCCTATTTTCCCTTAGACCCACCTACAAGCTCACTGATTGGCTCTGCCGATCATACTAACGTGTGATTGGTTGTCCCTGCTGTCGCTCTACCTTGTAGCCATGGAGACAACAGACCTGCGGGTAGGAGTTCATCTACCTGTAAGTTTTTTTTCTGCCTGCTTCGGGTCAGCTGGATGGATTTTTATATCAGGCATGTGTTTTATGTTCTGTCCGTTTTATAATCGCCAATATGGACCTGAAAAACAATGGAGACCGCTAGCTAGGTGATAACTTCTCATGGGGCCACACAGTTAGTAACTTTTTTTTTAAGTAAAGCAACCGGAAGGCAGTACGTTTCTTTATTCTGAAAATCTCGGGAGCTTCCCTCCGTTTCCGTGTCCGATTTCCTGTCTTTCCTTCCCCAAAAATGTCGAACTTGACCCGTTTCAGAGGCGTAGCGCGTAGAAAATAGAACCGGCGCGTAAGGGCCATGACATGCTGCATCTGAGATGCGGCCAACTCGCGCTGCTGACGGCTGCTGACGGCTCCGGTGGAAAAGGTTCTGTTGACCACAGCGGTTCCTATCAGCAGCTATGACATGCTGCTGCAGTAACGTGCTGCTGACGGCTCCGGTGGAAAGAAGGCGTTATTCAGTGTATGTTATTCAAACATCTGGTCTCTGATTAGCTAACAGCAACGCAACTCTTCCACTGCTTCTTCTTTCTTGAGTAAACATTCATTGTTGTGTGTTTCCTCCATGAATGACATGAGCCCAAATGTGTCCGGCTTGTTGCTAAAGGTTAGCTTCTACTAACATACTCTGTTGGCTCTGGTCGCTAAAAAAACACATCCTTCCGTGGTTGTGAGTCAAGGTGGGTGGCATATATGCATACGCATGCTACTGAGGATGACCAATCATACTTCAAAATGACGTACCATACATTAAATATACATTTTCGCAGAGACAGTCCATTGATACAGTTTGAGGCTGTTTACAAACATTGAAACATTCAAAAGGAATTTCAATGTCCTTCCACAAGTTGCAGGAGCTTCCTGTGATTTTTGCATACATTTTAAACATATTAACCCTTTGATGCATAATGGTCACTACAGTGGACAGGTACTCAAAATTGTTATTTCTTTATTTTTGCTATTAAGCACAGCTGTTGAAGACTTTATTGCATGTGAGCCCCTCCCTTTGGACTTCAGTAAGTCAAGCCAACATCTTTCATGCTCAGAATGCACGCTGTCCACTGAGATGGACATGTAATAAAGTGTTTGTAAATTAACAAAATGGTACAAAAAATATTTGTTGAAATTTGTTTCATTCACACCTAAAGATGAATGAAAAAAAATTGTTTAAAAAATCATGGTTGAAGATCTCATAATTCATGCATCAGAGGGTTAAAAACATTTCAAACCTAATTCTCATTCAGAATAGTCATGAAGCCAGTGTGCATGTCTGGAGCTGATTCACTCATATATCAGGTTCATTCCTATTAGAGTACAAGACATGTTTTGTATCGCCGATCACCAGCAGTTACGACCAGAGAGACATCAGCTTAGGCTGCAGTATTGTTAAGAGAACTCACTTGTAGTGCCCAGCATATGCAGCCTTGTGAACTGGTAGATGTCCAGAATTACTGGGAAGGTTTGCATCTGCTCCGTTGTCCAGCAACAACTGAATACAAGCAGTTTTCCCTGATCCAGCTGCTTCCATCAGAACACTTTCCCCATTGCAAGCCTGAGAGTTGACTTTACTGCCTGAACGGGATTAATAGTAAGACAAATATTTTAATCAGAGATGGGTAACAAATACATCATCTTGTACAACTCAAGTTTTTCCAAACTGACCACAGTTCAGCAGTATCTCAGCGACATGGAGATGTCCGTGTTCAGCAGCCACAGCTATTGGCGTCATTCCCATCACATCCTTCTGATTGACCTGCCCACCATTTCTCAGCAGCACCATCAGGATGTCCACATTCCCCACCTTGGCCGCCTCATGTATGGCAGTCCACCTCTTCTGGCAAATCTGCTCTATCCACGCGCCGTGAGCCACCAGTGTGTTAGTCAGCTTGTAAGACACAGCCTTGACTGCTGCACAGTGACCAAAACACGTAATCCAGATTTGAAAGTCATGCAGTGGCAGAATTAGAAAAATACACTGTTGATCCCAGCACCTTAATTAACAGACATCATGACTCGGTTGGGATCTCTGGAACTGTTCTAGACTGGTTTAGATTGTGGCTTTCTAACAGAAGTTACAGTGTCTGTATAAACCAGATCATGTCAGATTCTACTGATCTCTTCTGTGGGGTACCCCAAGGCTCTGTTTTGGGTTCACTGTTGTTTCTGCCGTACATACACCCTCTTGGACAGATAACTGATTATTTTCATAATATATCCTATCACCTATTTGCAGATGACATTCAGCTGTGCTGCTCATTTAAGGATTCTGAGCTCTACAAACTGTCTGAATGACTAGAGTGTCTATCAGCTTTCACCAGCTGGCTAGAAGATGACTTCCTCCAGTTACACTCTGAAAAGACTGAATGTCTGACCATTGCCCGTGAAAGCATGGTTCCCCTGATTAGTCTAAAACTTGGTAATGTATCCTCTGCCGTCAAGACAAACTTAAGGAATTTGGGGGTTTTGTTGAAGGCCACTCAAAAATATTGGTCCGAAACTGTTTTTATCATTTAAGAAATATCTCCAAGTTGCAAAGGTTGGTGTCAAAACATGAACCTGAAATGGTTCTCAATGCCTTTATCTCCTCCCATCTAGATTACTGTAACACACTATTCACATGATTTAACAAAAAAGCCCTTGAACACCTTCAGTTGGTCCAGAACTCTGCAGCGAGGCTTCTAACTGGAGCAAACAGAAGAGCTCACATCACTCCTATTCTGATGTCTCTGCACTGGTTACTTGTTAACTTTAGAGTTCATTTTAGAATCCTGACTAGAACTTTCAGGGCTCTACATGGTCAAGCTCTTCCTTATATTACTGAACTTTTGAAGCCTTATGCTCCAACCCGAGCCCTCAGGTCCACACACCAGATTCTTCTATAAGTTCCAAAGACCAGATATAAAAGTCGAGGTGATCGCTCCTTCCAGACTGTTGCACCCCGACTCTGGAATGATCTTCCTTTATCCTTATGTAGTATTGACAGTTTGGACACTTAAAAAACAGCTAAAGACCCTTTTATTTAAATCTGCTTTTACATAAATATTAAATTTTCTTATTTTTAACTCAAATTTGTAATCATCTTTCATCTGTTTATGAAATTTTATAATTTTACGATTTTATTTTTTTCTGATATTAATCTGATTCTGTTTTGAGATCATTATGATTTTATGACTGTTTTATTTAGTTTTGATCTATGTGAAGCACCTTGTGATTCTATGTCTGTGACAAGTGCTATAGAATAACATTTATTCACTACTTACTTACTATTTAATGTCTTTTTGAAATGTAAAAAAATACCTATTGTACACTATTTTACCACATCATCATCATTTAATGTTTTAAACATATCTTTTCAACCCCCCAAAAAAAAAGCCAGACCAAAAAAGGAGCAATGGAAGTCTGAGGACATCTGTCTCTCATCACAAAGCAAGGCAGAAAAACAAGGTCTTCTGGTAAATATTATCTACATGTCCCAAACTCCAGATACAAACAGTGGGGAGATCGCTCTTTTTCAGTAGCAGCTCTGAAACTTTGGAACAACTTACCACCTCACCTACGCATGACTACTGATTTTAAGTGATTTAAGTCTGGATTAAAAACGTACCTCTTTCATATGGCTTTTAAAAATCCAGGGGAGTTTTAATCTGCATTGAGTTTAATATTTTGATATGACATCTTGATTATTATTTAAATATATAGATCATTATTTAATATTATATAATATACTGAATATTATTTAATATACTATTTATTCAACATTACAATGGAGATGATTTTATTACATTTGTTTGAATGATTCTGATTCTATTTGCTTTTATACTGACTTTAAACTTTATTATTTATTCTATTGGCGATTTATTGTTTCTACTTTTACTGTTAAGCACATTGGTCACCCTCTGGGTAGTGTGAAGCACTGTATAAATAAACTTTGATTGATTGATTGATTGATTGATTGATTGATGATTGATTGGTTGATTGATTGATTAATTAATTGATTGATTGATTGATTGATTGATTGGTTGATTGATTGATTGATTGATTGATTGATTGATTGATTGATTGATTGATTGACAGACTCTGTGTGCGTGAAAGGGTACTGTGTGCCCTGACTCCTGTTGGTGATGATCACTGGCTGTGCTTGTTGACTTTACCCAGCAGCAGCGGTGTCTCATTTCTGATGTTGGTATTGTGAGGTGATGCCCCGTGCTCCAGCAGGATCTTCACATTATGCCAAAGTCCTGATTTCACTGCCAGTGTCAGTGGCGTCTCTCCTCCAATACCCGTCCTCTCCTCCAGACTGGACCCCTGAGCTTCCAATGACACAAACACGACACAAAGGTCACATGTGCATTCCTGATCTTGATCTCACTGTCAGCTGTTGTAATCTGGCATGTGAGCTGTGGGCACCCTTCTGCTGGCTGATCTCTGGACTAGATAGGACAGAACTGGCACCGAGATTTATTTTAGACTTAGTAGGTCTGGTCACATGAGCTGGCATCAGCTGGAACTTTTTTGCACGGGTTATTTTTCATGATACATTGTTTATTTTCTTCTCTTCATGCTTCACCTTCACAGGTAATCTTTAATTCAATGTTAAAGACTTTTTAGTTTCTTCTGATGTCACTGGTTTGTTTTACAGTCACTGTCACCCATCAGCCTTCAGTTTGCATGTTTAGATTATTCACCTTTATTGTGAAACGACGGAAATGAGTAACACTGCTAAATATGTACGTAGTACTTTTCAACATAAGCACAAATCTCCTGTAGAATTGTCATGCTGAGGGAAAATTGGTCTCTTGCAAAGATTTCCTGCAAAATGTTTCATTTTTCAGGATGCTAACTGTTCATTTAGCTGCGCTACGTATTTGACTTCCCTCTCCCTAACCACTTAGGTCAGCTTCTCCAGGGGAATCCCAAGGTGTTCCCAGGCCAGCCGAGAGACATTGTCCCTCCAGCGTGTCCTGCATCTTCCATTGGGTCTCCTCCCAGTTGGACGTGCCTGGAAAACCTCACCAGGGAGGCATCCAAAAGGCATCCTAATCAGATACCCGAGCCACCTCAACTGTCTCCTCTCAATGTGAAGGAGCAGCGAATCTACTCCAAGCCCCTCCTGGATGGCTGCGCTTCACAAACTAAGGGAGAGCTCAGCCACCCAGCAGAGAAAACTCATTTTGGCAAGTCCGCGTAAACTTGCATGTTGTGTCTACCACTAGGGGACAATACAGGATAAGAGAAGTAGGTAAGATAGAGAAGAAGTGCACGGATGAAGAGTTAACATGGATGCCTGACTGCTGCATGTGACACAGGTTAAGTTTGGAAAAGGAATTCTTGACTACTTGTTACTGGTACAATGGTCGACCATAAAAACGTATGCCCCTTTTTCTTACAGAACACGGCTCAAGTTGGCTTAAATTGACTCAGTTCAGCTCAGCTCAGCGTGAGTTGCTTTTCCAGGTGAAACTTAGACATGGCTCTATTGGGCGTGTTCGTTATAGCGTGGGGAATTGAAGGGGGGGGGGGGGGGGGGGGGGGGGGGGCTGTAGACCAGGGCAACCAGTAACTCCACCACCTAGCCAATCAGTGACCGGCAGTCACTGATGTTGCATTTTCAAAATAGCTCAGTACGCTTAGAAAAGGTAGGGGAAAAAAATGACTCATGCTGTTGGACGAGGTGGTCCAACTGGACCAAACCCATTTCAGTCATTCTGAGTAGAGCTGATGGAAAAGGTGCAATATAGACTGGTTTGGTGAACCCACACTCCTCCTCCAGGACCCTGCTAAGGGTATAGAGCTGGTCCAGTATTCCATGGCCCAGACGAAAACCGAACCGGAGGTTCAACTATCTTATGGACCCTCCTCTCCAGAACCTCTGAATAGACTTTACTAGAGAGGCTCCGGAGGGTTGGAACACACCCAGCAGTCCCCCTTTTTAAATAGGTGGACCACCACCACTATCTGCAAATCCAGCAGAACTGCCCCAGATGTCCACGCGATATAGCAAAGCTGCCTCAACCAACACAGCCCCACATCACCCAGACCTATAAGGTCTCATCCACCCCTCAGGCTTTGCTATCAACAAGTTTTTTGACTACCTCAATGACCTCAGCACTGGACCCAAACCCAACCCAAAGTCCCCAACCTTGCTTCCTCACTGGAAGACATATTGGTGGGATTGAGGAGGTCCTGGATGTACTCTACCCACTGATCCACTACGTCCTGAGTCTAAGTCAGCACTGTCCCCACTATAAACAGTGTTGGTAGGACACTGCTTTCCCTTCCAGAGTTTTGCTTCAGCGACAACCCAAGCCGCATTTTGCTTGGACTGGTGGAAGAAGTACTTATGTAAAAGTGGAAATATCCAAGAATTATTTTATTTATGTAAAAAAGAGTAAAAGTATTCAACTAACATTTAAATATGTGTTGTGTAAGTTTAATGCCTGGAACACACCAGACGCGGAAGCGTGACGATGCGCCGCAAAGCGCCGTTCAACGACAAGCGCTTCTAATCGGCGCCCTTGTTAACCTACGATCTTGGTCACATCAGCGGTGTTTCCATAATTTTAAATCCGGGTTTTACAGCAAAAGATGGATTTAATAAATGTGAATACAAACAAATGCGTTTGATTCAAAGGCAAATATACAATAGTGTTGTACACTACCACAAACACTAGGTTATTTACTTACACATCTAGAAAGGAACAGGTCTACAAAACAGCAGCAGGAACAGCGCAGTTTCTGAGGTCAACAAGTGGAGCAAACTGGTTGCACACACTCACACACTCACTCACTCACACACACACACACACACACACACACACACACACACACACAGCAAGGGTGGGGGGTTGGAGAACAGTAGGCGTGAGCAGAAGTGCTCGTTGAAAATTCTAGCCCGATGTTAACAAAGGAGGAGCACACGAATTTTGTGAGCGATCCACTTCGCGGCACTTAGCTGGTGTGTTCCGGGCGTAAGTCTGCTGTCAGACAAGGGTTTCTGGTGGGGGTCAGAAAAATGCTAATTAAAATACTTTTACTTTTGAAAACGTTTTAGAAAATGTACGGGATATAAAGCACAGTTATTGACTAAAATATGATGGAGCCTTTATGTTTGAACATGCTGTTCATTATTGCTCATTGTGACCAATCCATGACGAGCACAGAAGTCCAACAACAAAACACCGCTCGAGATCCGATTGGGGGGGTCGTTCCTCCTGTTGGATAATTTGTTCGATCTGGGACATGGCTTAGGTCATGCCCCCTTATTTATCTGAACACCAACTATGCTGGAGTGTTCGTTCTTACCCAATCAGACAAGTTGCAGCAACACTCATTATTTTCACATCTTGTTTATTTAGGTTAAGGTTCGTGACACACACACACGTACTGATCCAATGGCGATCCATGTCACCAAATAGGGAGGGGCTTAGCTAAAGATGTCTCGGAGCATTCGAGGCCTTTTTGACTGATGACCATGAGGGGTTGCTTCAGGGGGTCACGTGTCTTGTTTGTACCATTTTCCATGCTTTTTCTACATAAATCAAATTAAAAGCAACCTATTGAATAACATGGTCATTTGTGGAAGTGTATCAGGAACCGAGTGTTGCCGGTCTTCCTCTTCTGGATGCAAAGAACCAGGAAATTAGCCCAACCCTATCCTGGGTACCCTAACCCTAACTGGCTGGAGAGGATCAGACAGGAAAGAAGCTTTCTACAGACCTTAACAATAACACTCCCAACCACACTTCTCCAAGTCTCACCGTCGTTGCCCATGTGAGCAGGGTGCTTGTCAATTTAGTCAAGTTGTTTCTTGTTGAACAATAGATGCTCTAAAGAGCGGTCATATCAGCTAACTAATTAGTACTTCAACATCATCTGGAGGACATTTACACCAGCTGATGCACCAGAGCCAGGGCAGATAGAGACCGACCCTCTCCGTGATCAGTCAGTCACCCTCCTTCATTCTAGCAGAAGACTAAAGAGTCTCAGTGACTACAGCAAAAGGGTAAGCAGCAAACCTTTTTGACCTTGCTCTTTTTCTTTTACTTCTATGTCATTGTAGATGTTTCAGTGTCTTAAGATTAGTTTTATGTGGTTTCCTGTCGGAAAACCCAGCATAGACCAGCTTAGTTGGTTACCAACATGTGTTGTGTTGTGGTACTGGTTTAACTGGTGGAACAGCATCCCATCCTGGACAAGAATGCTGGTCCAGGATGGGATGCTGGTCCAGCATACTTGTCTAGTACCCAAAAGCCAGCATCCCATCCTGGGCCAGCATACCTGCACCAGAACATAACATATGCTGGTTAACCGACTACACAGGATATTCTGACAATCATTTATTCTTCCATGTTTGTAAATGACAAGTGAATAAATCTGAGCAAATCTTAAACTCTTACTATATACAATGTATTTAAAAAGTAGTTTTCTCACATTTCAGAACAGTCTCCAGAACCTCCAGGACTGGCTGGGATGCAGCCCAATGGAGGGGAAGCCAGCCACGACTGTCTGACTCTCTGAAGGCAAAAGTGTGTTTGAGCATTCCTCTGAGCACCGAGACGTCACCTGGTCAGCAGAGCAACAAGAGGAAGGTTTAATGAAACCCACAACATCCAGAACTCGTGAAGCTGAGAATACTGTCTTTCTTGCAGTTTTTTTTTTCCAGCTCTGATTTCATACAAACTGCTCTTCTCCTCTCTCCTCTGCCTTTTCTATGTATCCTCCTCTTTCTGCCTGGCTTTCAGCCTCATGGTGCTGAACAGTTCTCAAATGCAGCTGCAGCTTGGGTCTTTTTGGTTTTTTAGCTCCAGTTGAAATATGGCACACAGACACATCAACACCCCTTTGTGACGAACACCCCTTTCCAGCAGGATGTCCAACCCACCTTGCTTGATGGCTGCCAGGACTCTGATATTTTCATCAGTTCCACCTTTTAAACTATAAATCCAGGGCAGAGGAGGCACAGAGCTGTTTATTATGAAGTACATTTTACTGAGGGAAGTGACAGTTGTGTTTGTGTGTTTATTTTTCTTTTACCTGGCAGTTGATTTTAGTAATGCATCTTGGCAGGAATCATGAATACCAAGTTGGATGATGTAGCTGTTGAGCTCTTCATCTTCATTTTCCTCAAATGTGTTCATTGCTCTGGAAAAAAAAAACAAGTTGGGATGTATGGATCCAGTTGAGAGGTAGAGGGCAGCCGAGCAGGCATTACATGTGTGTGGTGGTTCTTTATTGCTTTTCCTTGACTATTTCCAGAATGCAAAGGGTCAGCTGGTTGACCCAAGCAGCTGATGGTCCTTGGGTGTGTCCTGCACACTGAAGAACTGCTGCCCAGATGAGAGAAATTACAGCTCAAAACAGAAAACATGTTGGACCACCACACCCTAAAGCAAGTAAGTAAGTATAGTATAGTATAGTATAGTATAGTATAGTATAGTATAGTATAGTGATGTATAGTGTAGTGTAGTGTAGTATAGTATAGTGTAGTGTAGTGTAGTATAGTATAGTATAGTGTAGTGTAGTATAGTGTAGTGTAGTGTAGTGTAGCATAGTGTAGTGTAGTGTAGTGTGGTGTAGTATAGTGTAGTGTAGTGTAGGGTAGTGTGGTGTAGTACAGTGTAGTGTAGTATAGTGAAGTATAGTATAGTATAGTGTAGTGTAGTATAGTGTAATATACTGTGGTATAGTATAGTGCATCGTAGCATAGGATAGTATAGTATAGTATAGTGTAGTGTATTGTAGTGAAGTATAACATAGTATAATATAATATAGTAGCGTTGTATGGTGTAGAATAGTGTAGTGTAGTGAAGTGTAGTATAGTGTAGTGTAGTATTGTGTAGTATAGTCTAGTATAGTAATGTATAGTATAATGTAGTGCAGTGTTGTGTAATGTAGTGTTGTATAGTATAGTGTAGTGATGTATAGTATGGTATAGTATAGTGGTGTAGTTTGTTGTAGTATAGTGTAGTGTAGTATAGTGTAGTGTGGTATTGTGTAGTGTAGTATAGTACAGTATTGTGTAGTATAGTTTAGTGAAGTCTAGTACAGTATAGTATAGTATAGAATGCTTCAATCTAAATCTCTCATAAACGTGGTTATTCAATTCAAAATACTTTATTAATCCCAGAGGGAAATTGATTGCAGTAGTAGCTAAGAATAATAATAACAATCAAGTCATCAAAGAGTTGTTGTATATTACAATGTCTGTTGGCAGGAAGGATCTCCAGTAGCGGTCAGTGTTACAGCGAAACTGAAGAAGCCTCTGACTGAAGACACTCTTCCGTTGTCGGACAGTCTTGTGGAGAGAATGCTCAGGGTTGTCCATAATTTTCTTGATTCTCTGGAGAATCCTTCTTTGCATTATCTCGTCCAGTGGTTCCACAGTCGCAGGGGCGGCGTTAGGCCCGGCTACTTGGGCTGAAGCCCCGGATGTTTCATGAAAAGCCCCGGATCTAAATGGTGGAAGTAACATGCAGTACCAATGTCCAACAGAGAGGGAGCAGCTGGCAGTAGTTTGTATACAGCCTGCCTGAGCCTCCACCACTGAAGAAGAAGCCCTTCAACAGCTGGCATCTTCTACACTCTCTGCCTGAAACGCATGAGTGAAGATGGACATAAGGACGTTTTTTAGACAAAGTACAACGACAGAACCCCAGCTTTGATGAGACTGGTGTTGACTCGGGTTTGTGAGTATTATTTGAAAATATTTGTTGTGCTGCTGGTTTGCCTAAAGTTAGCTTACTATCGGGTAAATTTGATGGAGAAAGAAAGGGAATATTTACTATCATCTCACACTAAACACATACAGGAACAATGCTCTTCCCTGAAAATGCTTAATATGTAGCTTCAGATTAAAAATTATGTGGTACAAGACATATATGATGTTGATTAGTGCGTGTCACGTGTGTGTGCGCGCGTGTGTGAGTGCGCGTGTGTGAGTGCGCGTGCGTGTGTGCGCGTGTGTGTGTTAAGCCCCGGATCTTCAGTCCTAAATCCGCCCCTGCACAGTCGTCCCCAGAACAGAACCAGCCTTTTTTATTAGGCTGTTGAGCCTTTTCAGGTCCCTGCTTCTGATGCTGCTACCCCAACAGACGATGGCTGAAGAGATTACACTCTCAACAACAGACTTGTAGAAGATCTGCAGCATCTTGCTACAGACATTGAAGAACCTAAGCGTCCTCAAGAAGTGCAGTCTGCTGTGTTCCTTCTTGTAAACGGCTTCGCTGTTCTTTCTCCAGTCCAGTCTGTTGTCCAGGTGAACTCCAAGGTATTTGTATTCCTCAACCACCTCCACTTCTTCTCCCATGATGGAAACAGTGTTTGACTCCACCCTGTTTCTTCTGAAGTCTAAAATCTGCTGCTGGGCTGTGTTCTATGTTGTTTGGAATATTTTTAACAGCTTCATTTGATAATAAAAAAAACAAATACGGAAGTAAAATAAAATGCTCATCGGTCCAAAACAACTGTAAGTAACTAAATCAGCTAAGGGGTTTGAAGCACAGTTTGAGGTAGAGTTCAGATAATGAGTCTGTATGTTTACAGGTTCATTGTTAGAACAAACCCAAACCACCTAAAAACAGGCTCCTCTGATTTAAGTAGAACAGATCTAGAATATCAAAGATGACATTTTGTGTTTGTAAAGGAAGTTGAAAAGATCTCACCTGTAAGGTATGACAGCAGCACAGTGATGGGCCAAGTAGAACCACAGCTGCTTTTATATTAATGCCTGAGTCTGGAGCATCCCTGCAGAAGACCTCCATGGCGCTTTTACTGACCACCTGCTGTGCTTGTCTCTATAAATACAGCCAGGTTTGATTTGGAAGGCTAAGCTGGGTCTTGTGGCTGTTTGGTGAAATCCAACAGTCTAAGTCATACCAGCTTCTGGGGCTTAGGCCTTAGACTGACAGCGCAAAGAGGATCAGGGTCTATTGTTTCATGGAATGCACAATTAGTCTGGGTTATTTTTTCCTTGTCACGATAACAAAGGAAAATGACAAGCTGGCTGTCATGAACTGTTGGCAGAGTTAAAGCTGGTAATGAGGAAAACCCGGAAAATGAACAGAAACTCTGTTCCGTCATCTCTGCTGTCTAGTAGTTTTAATTAAAGTCAGTTTTTAATTTTCTTTTGTTTAATTGTAATCATTAATGCCTTAAACTTGGCACTGCCTCCAGCAACGGTTCAAAGTGGTACATTCTACTAGTGTCATAAGTGACTTTTGGAAAAATGCATCATTATGGGAGTTACTGAGAAACCCCTCCTGATCCAGAACTGATAGTTTTTATGTAGTTTTCTTCTCATGATCAAAACCTAAAAGTTGACATAAACAAAAGGCTGCATGTTGCAGCGCACTACACATGGTGTATGTGTGTGTGTGTGTGTGTGTGTGTGTGTGTGTGTGTGTGTGTGTGTGTGTGTGTGTGTGTGTGTGTGTGTGTGTGTGTGTGTGTGTGTGTGTGTGTATAACAGCTAACTAATATAAATGAGATTATTCTCACACACGTATTTTTAAATAAAAGCTACATTAGCATTTCAGAGACTGATAACCAGGGCTGGGTAGTTACTATTTGAACTCTGATACATTTACTTCTATTAGTAGCTTTATTGCGTAGTTGTTGTTGTTGTTTTCACTGTTATGTGAGTATGTTTACTCTTACTAAAGCACAGCCTCTCTTTTAACCAGATGCTCTTTTTACTCTGGAGTCATGTTTCATGCCTACTTTTAAATTTCACGATTCTAATGTTATTGTACGTTTGTTTCCCGTTGCTATAGCAACGAGCCTTGCTACCAGAACGTAGGAAACGTGGCTTCTCTTCACAAGCTCAGTTTTAAGAAGTCAGTAGAAGGTTTAGGTGAAGATCTGAAAAGCTCGGAGGTTTTTTTTTATTTTTTTACCCGTTACCCAGTTTTTTGTGGGCATTATTGTTTTTATTTTTGCGTTTATTCACGTTCATTTACGGACTTAAATCTTTTGTTTACCAGCCTTGTGCGCTCAGTTTACCTGCTTAGCAACCGCCTGCATTTTACATGAATAATGTCGAAACAAACGGCAGACCTTAACTTTAAAGAAGGAGCGGACGAAAACCCAGCAGAGAACCCAGGTGCAGGTGGTAGTACTACATGTCAGCCACCAGGGGGAGACAGAGGCCTGGAAGGTGCAGAGGAGGTTCGGACATCCAGGTGTTCATCAGGTGAGACGCGTCACGCATCGTTATAGTTCTAGTATAAACCAGGTAAGTCCTGTGTCCACATTAGTGTCCAAAGGTTTAAAATTATTAGGTTTTCTATTCTGTTATTTAAAGTCTGAAACATATTTGGTAGTTTAAAAAGAATAACAATAATACATTATTAGTGTTGGGAGTAACGCCGTTTAAGTATAACGGCGTTTCTAACGACATTCTTTTATAGGTAACGGAATAATCTAATTGATTACTTTTCCCGCCGTTGCAACACCGTTACCGTTACTGGGGACGGAAGGTTGTGCGTTACTATGTGCTTGTCGAACGTTGAGCAGCAGCGTGAGGCTTTC
>SSNQ01034716.1:819838-832140 GCA_006942095.1 Nothobranchius kuhntae
ATAAATGAGATTATTCTCACACACGTATTTTTAAATAAAAGCTACATTAGCATTTCAGAGACTGATAACCAGGGCTGGGTAGTTACTATTTGAACTCTGATACATTTACTTCTATTAGTAGCTTTATTGCGTAGTTGTTGTTGTTGTTTTCACTGTTATGTGAGTATGTTTACTCTTACTAAAGCACAGCCTCTCTTTTAACCAGATGCTCTTTTTACTCTGGAGTCATGTTTCATGCCTACTTTTAAATTTCACGATTCTAATGTTATTGTACGTTTGTTTCCCGTTGCTATAGCAACGAGCCTTGCTACCAGAACGTAGGAAACGTGGCTTCTCTTCACAAGCTCAGTTTTAAGAAGTCAGTAGAAGGTTTAGGTGAAGATCTGAAAAGCTCGGAGGTTTTTTTTTATTTTTTTACCCGTTACCCAGTTTTTTGTGGGCATTATTGTTTTTATTTTTGCGTTTATTCACGTTCATTTACGGACTTAAATCTTTTGTTTACCAGCCTTGTGCGCTCAGTTTACCTGCTTAGCAACCGCCTGCATTTTACATGAATAATGTCGAAACAAACGGCAGACCTTAACTTTAAAGAAGGAGCGGACGAAAACCCAGCAGAGAACCCAGGTGCAGGTGGTAGTACTACATGTCAGCCACCAGGGGGAGACAGAGGCCTGGAAGGTGCAGAGGAGGTTCGGACATCCAGGTGTTCATCAGGTGAGACGCGTCACGCATCGTTATAGTTCTAGTATAAACCAGGTAAGTCCTGTGTCCACATTAGTGTCCAAAGGTTTAAAATTATTAGGTTTTCTATTCTGTTATTTAAAGTCTGAAACATATTTGGTAGTTTAAAAAGAATAACAATAATACATTATTAGTGTTGGGAGTAACGCCGTTTAAGTATAACGGCGTTTCTAACGACATTCTTTTATAGGTAACGGAATAATCTAATTGATTACTTTTCCCGCCGTTGCAACACCGTTACCGTTACTGGGGACGGAAGGTTGTGCGTTACTATGTGCTTGTCGAACGTTGAGCAGCAGCGTGAGGCTTTCTGACCGCCACACTTCAGCTGCAGCCAGGGAGAGAGAGGTGTCGGTAATGCACTTACAAACATGATGATGATTGGCCGGGTGGGCGGAGACCCTCAGTGTTCTCACGGTCTCAGTCGCTGCATGCTGTAGTGTAGACACAGCAAGTGATTTAATAACGCCGTTTAAAATAACCACGTTAATAAAAAAAATATTTCTTTCTGTAACGAGCAAACTAATTAATTACTTTCTTCTTTTAACAAAACGATCGTTTCTGTTACTGATAAGGAAATGCGTGCGTTAAGCTGCGCGGTGTGTTGAAGCTGTCATCAGCTGATCAGGAGCTAAAGAGGTAGATGTTTTCATCCAAGAGCATCACGGCCTGTGAAGAACGAGGAAGACGTGATGAATATCTACGGCTGCAGACCCGCAGATTCGCTGCTGCAGCAGCGAATCTGCGGGTCTGCAGCCGTGCCCTTCTTGGCGTGACAGCGGGACGTCCCGAAGATCCGCTCACCTGTCCACCGCTCAGACTTCCTGATCTTCTACCTTCCTAGATCATCCACCTGTAACCTGTTCCTGATCATGTCTTTAGTCCCGCTGTAACACTGATTCATCAGTCTCAGACGTCATGGAGCTCAGGTGTTATCAGAACTACCTGTGTGTGTTCACCACCCAGCTTCAGCTCTTCTGTGTTTGGGTCTGACCCACGTTAGTACATTTAAGTCCTCCATCAGATTTGTGCCTCTTCTAGTGTCATTTTAAAGGATAGCTATTTATGTATTTATTTATTTATTTATTTATTTATTTATTTATTTATTTATTTATTTATTTATTTATTTATTTATTTATTTATTTAACCGTTACTAGATTACCAGCAACAGAAATGCAGCTAAAAACACACAATTATGTGAAGCTGGAAAAATTAGAATACGGTGCAAAATTACATTCATTTCTGTAATTTAACTAGACCGAGATACCATTTAAAGGCACAGGAACCTTTACAGGTGTTTCTATTTGCAATTTTAATTTTAGCTGATTGGGGTCTTGTTAAATATCACACAGTGACATTTTAATGGTTTAGATAAGTGTAATGTTCCTGTTAGTAGTTCCTCCTGTTAAGTGTTTATTTATTTAAATTATTCAGGTTAATAAAAAACATTTGGACATACATTTTATTATGTTCCAGTCAATAGTCATTTATATTTCACCATTGTAGTAATTCTTGCATTCTTTAATGAAAAAAGTAACTAAGTAGTTATTTTTGTTGGTAATTAGTTACTTTTATGATTTTTTAACTCAGTTAGTAACTGAGTTACTTTTTTGACAAAGTAATCAGTAACTATAATTAATTTTAAAGTAACGTTCCCAACACATATTATTGTTGTGAAACATTTAAAAACCTGTCTCATCTTTGTACAAGGAAAATAAATATTGCATCTAATGGCTGCATGTGCCCAAAATGTTAAGACAACAACTAAAATAAAGTTGTAGGTTTGAATCCCAGCTGCAGCTATGTTCTCCACATGCAGGTGTGGGTTTTTTTCTGGTTTCCTCCCAAACATTAAACACATGACATGTGTTTCTAAGAAGACATGCTTTCTGAATTCCCTCTCTAAACAGCTCAGCTTGATGCTGCAGAAGATGATCGCGATGATGAGTACGATGGTGCCGAGCTGCTCCAGAACAAGCCAGAAGATGCTGCAAACTCCACAGCTACAGGTGAGTTTGATCAGACACGAGGGTCAGCCGTCTCGGGTGGGTCCTAGTGCTGGCCTGTGGCAACACCTGTACCCAGGATTCAGTCCCGGACCAGCTAACTGTTTCAACCAATCGTGTTGGAGTGGTGTCAGTGCTGGAAAGTGGTCACAGGAGGAGCCACAACAGCTAAATGTATTAGTCTGATGATGCTTTTATGCAGATATACCTTGTTGAATATTTCTTTGTGTACTAATTCAGTGGTTCCCAAGCTGGGGTCTGTGACCCCCAAGTGGGTCCCCTCAAGATTGCAATATTGTCTGTGCTGAGGTTGTGAAGTGACTAAGGCTCCATCTGTAAAGATTACATTTATAAAATCCCAACAACACACCCACTTGTACAATCACAGTGCGATATGACAGTTATAATTCTGTTTGTCTATATGTGTGTGTGTGTGTGTGTGTGTGTGTGTGTGTGTGTGTGTGTGTGTGTGTGTGTGTGTGTGTGTGTGTGTGTGTGTGTGTGTGTGTGTGTGTGTGTGTGTGTGTGTGTGTGTGTGTGTGTGTGTGTGTGTGTGTGTGTGTGTGTGTGTGTGTGTGTGTGTGTGTGTGTGTGTGTGTGTGTGTGTGTGTGTGTGTGTGTAGAATTATGGTTGGGAGTCGTGGCTTGTCTTAGACATGGCACGGTCCTGGAGCTGTAAGTGAGTTGGGACTTCGTGTCCTACAGCCGTGTAACGGTGTTCTTTAGCTCACCTAGGTACCTGCTGATCTGCTTTTGGGACCTTTTTCCATATTTGTAAATGAACCTACCTGCTTGGTAAAGCTGGTAAAAAACAAAGATGGTGTTGATTGGATATAAGTGCTGCTGTTTGTTGGATGAAATTTAACAAGTTATCTAACGCTGTTTAGTCTGCACACCCTGGATCATGGAAGCTCCTGGAGATCCGGCCCGCAGGCAAAGCCGTCTCTCAGAGCAAGTGAGTGGGCTTCTGATGTATCTGAAGATCGTAGGCACCCTCAGAATACGCACGACTGGTCAAAAGATACTTCCCAGGTGGCTTCTGATGGACGGTTACACGTCTGACGAGTGGGTGGTGGACTGAGCAAATAATAATTGTTGATTCAAAATGGATGGTTCATGTGCCGCTAACTGATCCCACTGAAACGTCTGGTTTGATTCCCCAGGATGGTCATTCAGCAGGAGCTCTGGTTGAACTGGCTAAAATAGGAAGTGAGTTGTTTATAAAACCAGATCTGATAAATGTGTAAAGGTGTTTACCAAGACCTTCAGGCACTCCCGTCTCTGTGACACTTAAAAAGCTTGTTTCATTTAATTTATGGAGTAAATCTGTTAACATCCATTTGTTAATATTCTGATATTATCACGTGAACGTAACTGATAATTATTTGATCATTAAATCATCAAGTAGACTCGTTTAGTTTATTTAAGATTTGAAATAAGTCATGCAAACATTTGTGGTGATTAATTAATTATTAAATCACTTTAGATACAACAATCATTATAGATGATTGTAATTATCAAATCAAATCACTTTTATTGTCACGTCACATGTGCAGGTACACTGGTACAGTACATGCGAGTGAAATTCTTGTGTGCGAGCTTCACAGCAACAGATTTATGACCGACTTGTGAAGAATCATTAATGAGATTTATTAAAAAGAAAAAGTCTCGTCTTCTGCGTGAGACCTTGGATTTGCAGCAGGATGTCGATAGCGGCAGAAGAGAAGTCAGACGATGGAATTGTTTTGACGATCTTCTGAAGAGACAACATTAGAATCAGTGTGTTTTCTGCTTTGGAGACCAGACGGTTAAGATGTGGCACACTGATGAAGCACAAAATACTCCAGGCAGATGACACCGGCTGGTAACTTCCGTGTGATGACCTCTGACCTTACAGTTGTAGCGTTACACAGTGGACTAATAACGTCGTTAGCCTTTTCCAACGTTACACCAGTTATATATTGAAGTTCTGATTTCAGGGGTAAGCCTGTTCATTCCTTTCTCTTCACCAGTGAAAGTGCTGCTGGTGCCAGAGGGTCATGTGATGACTATGGCTTTCACCATCGGACTCAGCATTCTGGAGCTGAAACGTCACCTAGCCTCAGAGCTAAGAGTACCTGCAGAAGTGCTTCAGCTGTCTCTAGACGGTGAGTCTCTTAAGCCTAATTCATGCTTCTGCGTCAGTGCGGAGACACGCAACGCCATTATCCGTCCTTGCGGGCCTGCCGGAGAGCTCCGCAAGGACGCACGGAGTCGAGCTCTCTTTTGCAAACATCTGTCCGTTGAGACGGACCATGCAAGCTTGTGATTGGTCAGGGCGTCGCTGTCGTCTACACCGCCGCCATTGCGCCCTCAGAAACATAAAGAGAGCTGAGGATAACTAGCGGCAGACACAGAGAAGCTTGAAGAATACCTCGCGAAAAAAATCTAAAAACATGAACGTTAAATTCCCCGTGACTGGAGGAGTGAAAAGATGTGCAGCAAGTGTTTTATTTGTAGACGGAAATGACAGGAAACGTGGGTTTAGAGGTGGCGAGCACATGAAGGGGTGGAGGAGGATGAGAGACAAGTTTGTCTGTTAAAAAGTCTCTTATATACAAAAAACACAATATAAACACACTATCTTGGACCGATACATGACAGGATACCACAGAACAGCGCTACGCCCTCTGCTGTCCTGGCAGGGAATTGCTTTGCAACACTCCCCAGGAGACGGAGAAGTATGAGAGCAAAACATATTCGTCTGTGCGTGCGTGTCTCTCCCTTTTGGAGCTGACAGAGAGCCTCTCCGTGTCTGCTACTAGCTATCCTCGGCTCTCTTTATGTTGTTGAGGGTGCAATGGTGGCGGTGTAGACGACAGCGGTGTCCTGACCAATCACAAGCTTGCGTTGTCCATCTCGACGGATGGATGTTTAGAAAAGAGAGCTCGACTCCATGCATCCTTGCAGAGCTCTCCAGCAGGCTCACAAGGACGGATTACATGTCTCCACATTGATGCAGACGGAGAAGCATGAATCAGGCTTTAGTCAGACCTCCAGATTAGCACTTGTCAGAAAATCCAAGCCCAACTAGAATTATTGGTGACTTTTAGCCCTATTCTGGGTATGATCTTCCTGTGGATTATTGTTCCACTGTACAAACAGTAGATGAGATGTGTTGAACCTGTTTTCTCCATGGATGAATTTCTTCCTCACTGAAAAGCGGTTCACTCATGCTGTTGGGTTCCCACTGTGGTGTCTTTGCAGGCAGAGTGGTGGAGGAGCATCAGAGCTTGATGGAACTTGGAGTTCGACCTCACAGCTCCATGCAGATGGAGATGAGCTCCACCGACCCGAATTCCCATCCACTCCGCCCTCTGTGTCCTGCAGAACAAGACAGCATGCCAGATGTCATCACTGTTCGAGTCCAAAAAGGTAGAAACTTGGTGCCCTTTCAGCAAACTTAGCATAAGACCCACATGGATCGGATGATGCGTTACCTGTCAGGTGTTTATCCATGAGGTCTGTTGGTTTAAACAACAACAGACAGCTACAGCTTATAAACTCAACGAGAAGTGAAACGTCTTCAAGAAACCAAAGAAGTCCAGTTGCCTTCACTTGAACCCTTTGGATCACCATGACCTGGATGACTGAGAACCTTCACCAGCATATCTGTTGGTTTTGATATACTCTGCAAAGTTTTCAGTCTCTTGTTAAGTAAGAAAATAGAAAATTTTATAAAGTGTTTCTCAACTTTCTGCATTAAAATATAAAATATGAAAACATCTGATACCAGTCGGAGCTCAGATTACCGAACAAACAGTCACAATAAAAATACGTTCCTTTCACTGCTAATGCATTATTTATTAATGAAAAAAGCAGCCACATTAGATAAGATCCACGTGTAGTCAGCTTATCACGACTGCTTTGGCAGTGAGACATGCCACTGATCAGCCCCTAAAAGCACCTAAAGTAACATTAATATTAAATACATTTATTTTATAGAATTATATCATAATTTAGTCCATTCAGAGGACAAGAGCAGCTCTGAATTTTGTGAGAGAAGACCTGTTAATTAAGTCTGTGGGGGAATTGCCTCGTTTTTTTCCAACAGCTGTAATGGAATTCTGAGATTTCTGGTGTCCGGAGTTAGATTTTAAATGCTATCAGTGCTTTTATTTTTTTGCTTCTCCAGCTACTGTTCTAATTTTACTGCTGCCGGTGGGTTTGGACGTCTGCTGATGTCATTTCCTACTGAGTTACAACCAATAAGCATGAGTTAACTGGAGGTTCCGCTCAGCTATCCCACCGAGCCGTTCGGAGAACCCTACTCCAGAGCAGCTATTCAGAAGGTTCCTGAAAACGGCCGTTCGGACGGCCCGGTCAGGTGGACTCACGTGCTTGTCGCGGTGTTCCTGTAAATCTACCCTGAAGTTCTTGCAGTGGAAACGCTCCTTCCCCGCTCTCATAAGAGAGCTCAAACTAACAATGATGAATTAATTAATGGTAAATGGCCTGCATTTTTCTCCTTGAACCATCACCTTATCGTGGTGGAGGTGTTTGAGTGCCCTAATGATTCTGGGAGCTATGTTGTCTGGGGCACTTTGTGCCCCTGGTAGGGTCTCCCATGACAAATTGGTCTTGGCCTGGGGTTGGGGCCCGTGAGCGAGCGCCTGTTGGCCGTGCTTTCGCCCATGGGGCCTGGCCGGGCCCAGCCCGAACCGGATACATGGGCTCATCCAACTGTGGACCCACCACCCGCAGGAGGTGAACATGAAGGGTCTGGTGCAGTGTGGATCGGGTGGCAGACTGAGGCGGGAGCCTTGGCGGTTCGATCCCCTAACAAGAAAACTGGTTTTTGGGACATGGAACATCACCTCACTGGCGGGGAAGGAGCAGGAGCTTGTGGCAGCGGTTGAGCGGTACCGGCTAGATAAAGTCGGACTCACCTCGACACATAGCATTGGCTCTGGAACCCAAGTCCTTGAGAGGGGTTGGACACTCTCCTTTGCTGGAGTTGCTCCGGGTGAGAGGCAGAGGGCTGGGGTTGGCTTTTTGTTAGCCCCAAGACTCTCTGCGTGTGTGTTGGGGTTTACCGCGGGGGGCGAGAGGGTAGCTTCCCTGCGCCTTTGGGTCGGGGAACGGGTCCTGACTGTTGTTTGTGCTTATGGGCCAAATATCAGTTCAGAGTACCCACCCTTTTTGGAGTCCCTGGGACGAGTGCTAGATAGTGCTCCATCAGGGGACTCCATTGTCCTGCTGGGGGACTTCAATGCTCAGGTGGGCAATGATAGCATGACCCAGAGGGGTGTGATTGGGAGGAACGGCCCGACTGATCTGAACTCGAGTGGTGTTTTGTTATTGGACTTCTGTGCAAGCCGCAGTTTGGCCATAACGAACACCATGTTCAAACATAAGGAGGCCCATCGGTACACTTGGTACCAGGGCAGCCTAGGTCGCAGGTCGATGATAGACTTTGTAGTCGTATCATCTGACCTGCGGCCGTATGTTTTGGACACCTGAGTGAAGAGAGGAGCGGACCTGTCAACTGATCACCACCTGGTGGTGAGTTGGATCAGATGGCAGGGAAGATGCCGTGTAGACCTGGCAGACCCAAACGCATAGTGAGGGTCTGCTGGGAACGCCTGGCAGAAGAACCTGTCAAGACGGTCTTCAACTCCTACCTCCGGCAGAGCTTTGACCGCGTCCCGAGAGCAGTGGGGGGCATTGACTCCAAGTGGGCCTTGTTCCACTCTGCGATTGTTGAGGCGGCTGTTGCTAGCTGTAGTCGCAAGGTGGCCGGTGCCAGTCATGGTGGCAACCCCCGTACCCGCTGGTGGACACCAGAGGTTCAGGGAGCCGTCAGGCTGAAGAAGGAGGCCTACAGGGCGTGGCTGGTCTGTGGGTCTCCGGAGGCAGCAGACAGATACCGGATAGCCAAGCGGGATGCAGCAGTGGCAGTTGCTGAGACAAAATCTCGGGCGTGGGAAGAGTTTGGTGAGGCCATGGAGAAAGACTATCGATCGGCTCCAAAGAGGTTCTGGCAAACTGTCCGGTGCCTCAGGAGAGGGAGGCAGCAACTCGTTGACACTGTTTACAGTGGGGATGGGGAGCTGCTGACGTCAACTGGGGCTATAGTCGGACGGTGGAAGGAATACTTTGAAGAGCTCCTCAATCCCACCAATGCGCATTCCGAGGAGGAACCAGAGCCGGGAGACCTGGGGATGGACTGTCCAATCTCGGGGACAGAAGTTACTGAGGTAGTCAAACAACTACACAGCGGTGGAGCACCGGGGGCGGAGGAGATTCGTCCTGGGTATCTCAAGGCTATGTTGTAGGGCTGTCGTGGTTGACACGTCTCTGCAACATTCTGTGGTCATCTGGGGCAGTTCCTGCGGAGTGGCAGACCGGGGTGGTGGTCCCCATCTTTAAGAAGGGTGGCCTGAGGATGTGTTCCAACTATAGGGGGATCACACTCTTCAGCCTCCCTGGAAAGGTCTACTCCAAGGTACTGGAGAGGAGGGTCTGATCGATAGTTGAATCTCAGATTGAGGAGGAGCAATGTGGTTTTCGTCCTGGCCATGGAACTGTGGACCAGCTCTATACCCTTGCAAGGGTGATGGAGGGGGCATGGGAGTTTGCCCAACCAATCCACATGTTTAGTAGATTTGGAGAAGGCTTATGACCGTGTCCCCAGGGGCACCCTGTGGGGGACGCTCCAGGAGTATGGGGTGGGTGGCTTTCTGTTAAGGGCCATTCAGTCCCTTTACCAGAGGAGCGTGAGTTTGGTCCGCATAGCCGGTAGTAAGTCGGACCTGTTCCTGGTGAGGGTTGGACTCCGCCAGGGCTGCCCTTTGTCACCGGTTCTGTTCATTACCTTTATGGACAGAATTTCTAGGTGCAGCCGTGGTGTGGAGTGTGTCGAGTTTGGTGGCAGGAGAATCTCGTCTCTGTTTTTTGCAGATGATGTGGTCCTTCTAGCTTCATCCAGCTCTGACCTTCAGCTGTTGCTGGGTAGGTTCGCAGCCGAGTGTGAAGCGGCTGGGCTGAGGATCAGCACCTCCAAACCTGAGACCATGGTTCTCAACTGGAAAAGGGTGGCTTGCCAACTCCGGGTTGGGGAAGAGGTCCTACTTCAAGTGGAGGAGTTTAAGCATCTCGGTAGGACTGCTCGATTATGGCAAAAACAATAATCACGATTGTTGTGACTGAAATTGAGATCTCGATTATTTAAGACAATTTTTCAATTTATGTTGATTTTATTTGTATTTATTCAGCCATAAAATTGCTCAGGGCACAATCAGGACAAAAATAAATAAGAAACAAGATGATCACTAAAATAACTCCTGATTCCCAGTATAAAAAGACCATTATACTTATAGCTCATAGTCTATGACCCAAGGGCTATAGACCTTGGTTTAACTCATTTAAGTCTAACCAGTACAGACCCAAATACCAATATCTTGCAAATACTGACAGCAAGAATTATACAGTGGCATTTATAACAAATAAATGCAAATAAATTGATGTTCACAAAATGTTGCATAACATTTATTGAGTCGTGTCAAGGTGCTGTAGGAGAGTACACTAGCACCGTGTCCTCAGAGAGATTAGTTATTGTTTATCAGCGTGAGGAACTTATTTCTATCTATTTCTACCTTATTTATAAACTATTTATGTACAGGCCCATCAGTTAATGTAATATTTGTCCCAACCACAGCTGTACCCCCCAACCCGGTCTCACAGCTGCGCGTGTGTTTAGCGCGCCGCACGCACACATTTAGCTGTTTTTAGCGGCTCAGGAGCCCGCAGGTACGGTGTGTGTGTCACTCACTCTGGTTAATCAACAGGGAGCCAGCTCTGAGAGCCGTTTCTTTAGCGACCGACACATCACTACATCATTCCCTTTCCTAATGTCCTGAAGAACGGTCCGGAGCGCAGGCGGAGTGTTTAGCTAACCTGCAGGAAATGTCAACGACGGTTATCCTGAAAGTAGCTAAGGGTTACCAGAGATGTTTCTGAGGTGTTCGCCAGGTACTTTTTAGATTTAAAAAGTCAAGAAGGGGGTCTGAAAAGCTGCTAGAAATAGCGTCAAAGTCGTTGGCAACACTGTGGAGGAGCGCTTCATTTGCAACTCGGGGCAGCGCAAGTGGGAGGAGCAAATAAGCGGCTTGTTTTGTTTGTATAATCGTTCAAAACTCAGATCATAATTGTGATTAAAATTCGATTAATTGAGCAGCCCTACATCTCGGGGTCTTGTTCACGAGTGAGGGTAGGAGAGATTGTGAGATCGACAGGCAGATTGGTTCGGCATCTGCAATGATGCGGACGCTGAGCCGATCTGTCGTGGTGAAGAGGGAGCTGAGCCAGAAAGCCAGGCTCTCGATTTACCGGTCGATCTACATCCCAATCCTCACCTATGGTCATGAGCTTTGGGTAATGACCAAAAGAACGAGATCGCGGATGCAAGCGACCAAAATGAGTTTCCTCCGTAGGGTGGCTGGGCTAAGCCTTAGAGATAGGGTGAGGAGCTCGGACATTCGGGAGGGACTCGGAGTAGAACCGCTGCTCCTCTGGATCGAAAGGAGTCATTTGTGGTGGTTTGGGCATCTGGTCAGGATGCCTCCTGGACGCCTCCCTGGGGAGGTGTTTTGGGCATGTCCTGCCGGCAGGAGGCCACCGGGTCAACCCAGGACACGTAGGAGAGGTTACATCTCCAATCTGGTCCGGGAACGCCTTGGGGTCCTGCCGGAGGAGCTGGTGGTGGTGGCCGGGGAGAGGACGGTCTGGAGCTCCCTAGTTGGGATGCTGCCCCCACGACCCGGATCCGGATAAGCGGAGGAAGACGACGACGACGGCCTACATTTGATATAGTACCTTCTTGAGTCTTGGAACCCCCCAAGGCACTTTACAACACAAACATTCACTCATTCACACGCTGGTGAGGATGAGCTACAATGTAACCACAGCTACCCTGGGGCGCAGTGACAGAGGCAAGGCTGGCGCCACCGGTCCCTCCAACCACCACCAACAGGAAAGGTGGGTTAAGTGTCTTGCCCAAGGACACAGCGACAGTGACAAACTGAGCGGGGCTCAAACATGCAACCTTCCGATTACGGGGCAAGCACTTAACTCCTGTGCCACTGTTGCCCACATTAACACCTCTGATCAGCTGATCCTGGCTAGAACAGAACCTCGGCCAATCCTAGACTTTGCTTTTATTAGTAACAGGGTGGAATCTATCATTTTCTGCCTTCTAGAAACCAGAAATGCCATGACTGGACATCATTTTAAAGACCTTTGAACTGATCAAAGCTCTAAAATACATCATATGGTTCAGCCTCTGGTTAAAATGTGATTATTTTCTCCCTGATATCCAGATGATGGGGTTTTAACGGAGGTTGTGATAGAGATCGAGCGTTCCTCCTATAAAAAGCCTTGGCTGGGTGGCTACAAGCATCGCCTGACTGGGGTAGAGTACCATCATGCTGCTGTCCAGACCCTTCCCAAGAAGAGACCTGTCAGAGGTGTGGAGGTCTTCAGTCACCAGACACAGGTAAAATAATAATAATAATA
>SSNQ01034716.1:832150-857873 GCA_006942095.1 Nothobranchius kuhntae
GATGATGTGGTCCTTCTAGCTTCATCCAGCTCTGACCTTCAGCTGTTGCTGGGTAGGTTCGCAGCCGAGTGTGAAGCGGCTGGGCTGAGGATCAGCACCTCCAAACCTGAGACCATAGTTCTCAAACGGAAAAGGGTGGCTTGCCAACTCCGGGTCGGGGAAGAGGTCCTACTTCAAGTGGAGGAGTTTAATCATCTCGGTAGACTGCTCGATTATGGCAAAAACAATAATCACGATTGTTGTGACTGAAATTGAGATCTCGATTATTTAAGACGATTTTTCAATTTATGTTGATTTTATTTGTATTTATTCAGCCATAAAATTGCTCAGGGCACAATCAGGACAAAAATAAATATGAAACAAGATGACCACTAAAATAACTCTAACCAGTGCAGATCCAAATACCAATATCTTGCAAATACTGACAGCAAGAATTATGCAGTGTCATTTATAACAAATAAATGCAAATAAATTGATGTTCACAAATTGTTGCATAACATTTATTGAGTAGTGTCAAGGTGCTGTAGGAGAGTACACTAGCACCGTGTCCTCAGAGAGATTAGTTATTGTTTATCAGCGTGAGGAACTTATTTCTATCTATTTCTACCTTATTTATAAACTATTTATGTACAGGCCCATCAGTTAATGTAATATTTGTCCCAACCACAGCTGTACCCCCCAACCCGGTCTCACAGCTGCGCGTGTGTTTAGCGCGCCGCACGCACACATTTAGCTGTTTTTAGCGGCTCAGGAGCCCGCAGGTACGGTGTGTGTGTCACTCACTCTGGTTAATCAACAGGGAGCCAGCTCTGAGAGCCGTTTCTTTAGCGACCGACACATCACTACATCATTCCCTTTCCTAATGTCCTGAAGAACGGTCCGGAGCGCAGGCGGAGTGTTTAGCTAACCTGCAGGAAATGTCAACGACGGTTATCCTGAAAGTAGCTAAGGGTTACCAGAGATGTTTCTGAGGTGTTCGCCAGGTACTTTTTAGATTTAAAAAGTCAAGAAGGGGGTCTGAAAAGCTGCTAGAAATAGCGTCAAAGTCGTTGGCAACACTGTGGAGGAGCGCTTCATTTGCAACTCGGGGCAGCGCAAGTGGGAGGAGCAAATAAGCGGCTTGTTTTGTTTGTATAATCGTTCAAAACTCAGATCATAATTGTGATTAAAATTCGATTAATTGAGCAGCCCTACATCTCGGGGTCTTGTTCACGAGTGAGGGTAGGAGAGATTGTGAGATCGACAGGCAGATTGGTTCGGCATCTGCAATGATGCGGACGCTGAGCCGATCTGTCGTGGTGAAGAGGGAGCTGAGCCAGAAAGCCAGGCTCTCGATTTACCGGTCGATCTACATCCCAATCCTCACCTATGGTCATGAGCTTTGGGTAATGACCAAAAGAACGAGATCGCGGATGCAAGCGACCAAAATGAGTTTCCTCCGTAGGGTGGCTGGGCTAAGCCTTAGAGATAGGGTGAGGAGCTCGGACATTCGGGAGGGACTCGGAGTAGAACCGCTGCTCCTCTGGATCGAAAGGAGTCATTTGTGGTGGTTTGGGCATCTGGTCAGGATGCCTCCTGGACGCCTCCCTGGGGAGGTGTTTTGGGCATGTCCTGCCGGCAGGAGGCCACCGGGTCAACCCAGGACACGTAGGAGAGGTTACATCTCCAATCTGGTCCGGGAACGCCTTGGGGTCCTGCCGGAGGAGCTGGTGGTGGTGGCCGGGGAGAGGACGGTCTGGAGCTCCCTAGTTGGGATGCTGCCCCCACGACCCGGATCCGGATAAGCGGAGGAAGACGACGACGACGGCCTACATTTGATATAGTACCTTCTTGAGTCTTGGAACCCCCCAAGGCACTTTACAACACAAACATTCACTCATTCACACGCTGGTGAGGATGAGCTACAATGTAACCACAGCTACCCTGGGGCGCAGTGACAGAGGCAAGGCTGGCGCCACCGGTCCCTCCAACCACCACCAACAGGAAAGGTGGGTTAAGTGTCTTGCCCAAGGACACAGCGACAGTGACAAACTGAGCGGGGCTCAAACATGCAACCTTCCGATTACGGGGCAAGCACTTAACTCCTGTGCCACTGTTGCCCACATTAACACCTCTGATCAGCTGATCCTGGCTAGAACAGAACCTCGGCCAATCCTAGACTTTGCTTTTATTAGTAACAGGGTGGAATCTATCATTTTCTGCCTTCTAGAAACCAGAAATGCCATGACTGGACATCATTTTAAAGACCTTTGAACTGATCAAAGCTCTAAAATACATCATATGGTTCAGCCTCTGGTTAAAATGTGATTATTTTCTCCCTGATATCCAGATGATGGGGTTTTAACGGAGGTTGTGATAGAGATCGAGCGTTCCTCCTATAAAAAGCCTTGGCTGGGTGGCTACAAGCATCGCCTGACTGGGGTAGAGTACCATCATGCTGCTGTCCAGACCCTTCCCAAGAAGAGACCTGTCAGAGGTGTGGAGGTCTTCAGTCACCAGACACAGGTAAAATAATAATAATAATAATAATAATAATAATAATAATAATAATAATAATAATAAACCCGGGTAATGGAACCATTGAANGGACAGAATTTCTAGGTGCAGCCGTGGTGTGGAGTGTGTCGAGTTTGGTGGCAGGAGAATCTCGTCTCTGTTTTTTGCAGATGATGTGGTCCTTCTAGCTTCATCCAGCTCTGACCTTCAGCTGTTGCTGGGTAGGTTCGCAGCCGAGTGTGAAGCGGCTGGGCTGAGGATCAGCACCTCCAAACCTGAGACCATGGTTCTCAACTGGAAAAGGGTGGCTTGCCAACTCCGGGTTGGGGAAGAGGTCCTACTTCAAGTGGAGGAGTTTAAGCATCTCGGTAGGACTGCTCGATTATGGCAAAAACAATAATCACGATTGTTGTGACTGAAATTGAGATCTCGATTATTTAAGACAATTTTTCAATTTATGTTGATTTTATTTGTATTTATTCAGCCATAAAATTGCTCAGGGCACAATCAGGACAAAAATAAATAAGAAACAAGATGATCACTAAAATAACTCCTGATTCCCAGTATAAAAAGACCATTATACTTATAGCTCATAGTCTATGACCCAAGGGCTATAGACCTTGGTTTAACTCATTTAAGTCTAACCAGTACAGACCCAAATACCAATATCTTGCAAATACTGACAGCAAGAATTATACAGTGGCATTTATAACAAATAAATGCAAATAAATTGATGTTCACAAAATGTTGCATAACATTTATTGAGTCGTGTCAAGGTGCTGTAGGAGAGTACACTAGCACCGTGTCCTCAGAGAGATTAGTTATTGTTTATCAGCGTGAGGAACTTATTTCTATCTATTTCTACCTTATTTATTAACTATTTATGTACAGGTCCATCAGTTAATGTAATATTTGTCCCAACCACAGCTGTACCCCCCAACCCGGTCTCACAGCTGCACGTGTGTTTAGCGCGCCTCACACACACATTTAGCTGTTTTTAGCGGCTCAGGAGCCCGCAGGTACGGTGTGTGTGTGTCACTCACTCTGGTTAATCCACAGGGAGCCAGCTCTGAGAGCTGTTTCTTTAGCGACCGACACATCACTACATCATTCCCTTTCCTAATGTCCTGAAGAACGGTCCGGAGCGCAGGCGGAGTGTTTAGCTAACCTGCAGGAAATGTCAACGATGGTTATCCTGAAAGTAGCTAAAGGTTACCAGAGATGTTTCTGAGGTGTTCGCCAGGTACTTTTAAGATTTAAAAAGTCAAGAAGGGGGTCTGAAAAGCTGCTAGAAATAGCGTCAAAGTCGTTGGCAACACTGTGGAGGAGCGCTTCATTTGCAACTCAGGGCAGCGCAAGTGGGAGGAGCAAATAATTGGCTTGTTTTGTTTGTATAATTGTTCAAAACTCAGATCGTAATTGTGATTAAAATTCGATTAATTGAGCAGCCCTACATCTCGGGGTCTTGTTCACGAGTGAGGGTAGGAGAGATCGGGAGATCGACAGGCGGATTGGTTCGGCATCTGCAATGATGTGGACACTGAGCCGATCTGTCGTGGTGAAGAGGGAGCTGAGCCAGAAAGCCAGGCTCTCGATTTACCGGTCGATCTACGTCCCAATCCTCACCCATGGTCATGAGCTTTGGGTAATGACCAAAAGAACGAGATCGCGGATGCAAGCGGCCAAAATGAGTTTCCTCCGTAGGGTGGCTGGGCTAAGCCTTAGAGATAGGGTGAGGAGCTCGGACATTCGGGAGGGACTCGGAGTAGAACCGCTGCTCCTCTGGATCGAAAGGAGTCAGTTGTGGTGGTTTGGGCATCTGGTCAGGATGCCTCCTGGACGCCTCCCTGGGGAGGTGTTTTGGGCATGTCCTGCCGGCAGGAGGCCACCGGGTCAACCCAGGACACGTTGGAGAGGTTACATCTCCAATCTGGTCCGGGAACGCCTTGAGGTCCTGCCGGAGGAGCTGGTGGTGGTGGCCAGGGAGAGGATGGTCTGGAGCTCCCTAGTTGGGATGCTGCCCCCACGACCCGGATCCGGATAAGCGGAGGAAGACGACGATGACGGCCTACATTTGATATAGTACCTTCTTGAGTCTTGGAACCCCCCAAGGCACTTTACAACACAAACATTCACTCATTCACATGCTGGTGAGGATGAGCTACAATGTAGCCACAGCTACCCTGGGGCGCAGTGACAGAGGCAAGGCTGGCGCCACCGGTCCCTCCAACCACCACCAACAGGAAAGGTGGGTTAAGTGTCTTGCCCAAGGACACAGCGACAGTGACAAACTGAGCGGGGCTCAAACATGCAACCTTCCGATTACGGGGCAAGCACTTAACTCCTGTGCCACTGTTGCCCACATTAACACCTCTGATCAGCTGATCCTGGCTAGAACAGAACCTCGGCCAATCCTGGACTTTGTTTTTATTAGTAACAGGGTGGAATCTATCATTTTCTGCCTTCTAGAAACCAGAAATGCCATGACTGGACATCATTTTAACCCTTTGATGCATGATGGTCACTACAGTGGACAGGTACTCAAAATAGTTATTTATTTATTTTTGCTATTAAGCACAGCTGTTGAAGACTTTATTGCATGTGAGCCTCTCCAGTTGGACTTCAGTAAGGCAAGCCAACATATTTCATGTCCAGAATGCACGCTGTCCACTGAGATGGACATGTAATAAAGTATTTGTAAATTAACAAAATGTTACAAAGACTATTTGTTGAAATTTGTTTAATTCACACCTAAAGATTAATGAAAAAAATTGTTTAAAAAATCCTGGTTAAAGATCTCATAATTCATGCATCAGAGGGTTAAAGACCTTTGAACTGATCAAAGCTCTAAAATACATCATATGGGTTCAGCCTCTGGTTAAAATGTGATTATTTTCTCCCTGATATCCAGATGATGGGGTTTTAACGGAGGTTGTGATAGAGATCGAGCGTTCCTCCTATAAAAAGCCTTGGCTGGGTGGCTACAAGCATCGCCTGACTGGGGTAGAGTACCATCATGCTGCTGTCCAGACCCTTCCCAAGAAGAGACCTGTCAGAGGTGTGGAGGTCTTCAGTCACCAGACACAGGTAAAATAATAATAATAATAATAATAATAATAATAATAATAATAATAATAATAATAAACCCGGGTAATGGAACCATTGAACTTTAAGACATTAAATAAATAAACAAACAATGCATCACCGCGAATGAGAGCCATGACGGCATTTTTAAAGTCAGATCATTACTTCATCACAATCATCACAAATGAAACATCATAAACAAGCTTTCAGAGGAACACGTCTGTAAGGAACACAAGGTTGCATTAGTTTGATTCTGACCCTAACCCTGCAGGATAAAATACACATTCATTTGGTTTGAATAGTTTCTAAAAACATTATTATTCTGGGAAACCTGAATGCCTTTTTTACAGCTGTGTGAGAACTCCACAGATTTAAGTTTGTGTTTGTGGAACGTTTATCCTACTGAATACTTTGGCTGTTCTTTAAAAATAAAAACATTTATTATGTTCCAATTCATCAGTTACACCTAATACTTGTTTTACACTTCAGTCTTTTTCATTTTATTCACCATCTTTGTATTGTTTATTTTGTCAGGTAGACTTATTTACTTGTTATTATATTGCTATTATTACTATTATTAACAATTAATTAGTTATTTATTGTGTTATTGTTGTTGTTGATTTCTGCCTTAGTACAGGTCAGCTTACCTTTTTTAATAGAAGAAAAGGTGTAATCAACATCTGGCTCCAACTCTGTGGAATGAATTGCCATTGAGCATTAGGCAGGCACCGTCCCTTCAAGTCTTTAAGTCTCGTCTAAAGACTCATTGTTATCTGATTGCTTTTCAGTGCTAGGGCTCTTTGAATTGCCCTGACATTATGGTTTTAATACTTCTTCTTTTTGACCAGGATGCTTGATCTTATTTTGTCCACCATTTGTTTTTAATAGATTAGTCTTATTCTGTTATCTCTCTGTATTTGTAATATTGTTTGCTTGTTATTTTATGATTTTATGTTTTTATCTTGCTTTTATGCCCAGGTACTGGGAATGTTTTTATGATGATGCTGTTCAGCACCTTGTGCTTCTGATAACGCTGTGGAAGGTGCTCTACAAATAAAATTGATTCGTTGATTGAAAAACTGCATGAGAGGAACCTGCTGCCTAATCAGGCTCTGGAAGGCTGCTCACCCTGATGCTGAAGTTGTAATCGGAGAAGAAAACAGAACTTCTAACCAAGTGTGGGGATAGCAGTCATGTGGTTTTCTGGTATTTCTTAGTTCACAGGCTGCTTGAACATTTGTAATAACTTGTGTTATTTCTAGTGGTTTGCTGGTGGGCGAGGCTACCAGGTTGTTCTTTATGTTGTTACAAGCACCTGCAAATATGAGAAAACCGCAAGTAAGACATATTAAGACATTGGTGTAAAATGAGCATAAAATGAGATGGTGTTTTTAATTAAAGGGAAGCTATGGCACATGTTTTCAGAGGGCCTCTGGTTTAAAAACATAAAGTGAGGGACATGCTTCAAAATAATTTTTTAATGGTTGTAAAGTAGAAATATGGCCTCTGGTGTCTTTTTAAAATGAATACCTTCAAAAACTTGTGCAATTATTGTAAATTATAAAAACATCTATAACAGATGTAGAAACATTTAGAGAAAACCAACATCTGGGTAAACCTCCGAGGTTTTGTCCATGGCTCTATGAACAACACAGAGGTTGTTCGCTGTTGTGATTAGTACACTGCTGCTGTCATGCTGCATTATGTAAATGTGTGAACCGTGCACAACACTGCCACATTTGTCAAGTACTACTAAGATGCCTTCCATGTTTTTATTCATCATTTCATTGCAGAAATTACATGAAGCTTCAGGTGTCAAACTTATACTTACACATTTTTAAAAATAGTCTAAAATTGGAACTTTAATTGCGTTGGTCATAATGTTTTACTATTAGAGCAAACGTCTGACTTCCAGCAGCAGCACGATAGCAACGAGCAAATCAGCATCTGAGTATTTTTCATCTACCAGCTCCTTTAGTGAGTGCGTCTGTCTAATGATTACTTTTTGTTCTGTTCGTTACATTTTATCAGTGATGGTTTAGAGGAACAGCTGCAGGATTTCACTTCTCGGTATTCCACCTTAATCCCAGAAGGTAGATTTCAATTCATCTTTCACCCACATCTCTGTTTCTTTACAATCTAAAGATTATCCCAACCAGCAACTCCTGAAGCTGATTAGAATACCGATTAAATACTTTTCACAGGTAATTTAGCTGATGAAGCTTGTGAAATGTTGCCATGTTGGCTGGAATCCCCAGCAGCAGAAAGACATGGCTGTAAAAACATTGCTTGAACTTTTGGATGACATTTTAGATAACGAGTGAAAGTTGAGAGTTTCTAGGAATTGTTTTTTATGTCTATATTTCATCCAACCTTTAAAGCCTTGTCTTTCCAGCAATCGAGTTGCATATTAACTCTGTATAAAAGCTGGAAAACGGCTTTTTACATCACACTGTTTATGATTTCAGGATTCTCCAGTTTATTCAAGCGTTGCTTGTCACTCTGGTGACTTGGTAAACCTGCTTCCTGGAACTGACTTGGGGACTCCAACGTGTTCCTGTGCGCAGCTGCAGTCAGAACAGGAGACAGAATGAAGATCATTTTTATCGATCTTTATTTTGTTCCTAAGACTTTTCTGCAGCTTCGGTTCTTCCTAAAAGGCAAAGCAACAGATTCTGATCTGAACCACGACCAACAACCAGCAAGTCACGAGGTCATCTTGTTGCATTTTTACAGCCAACAGTCAAGAGCATTTTAGAAAAGTAAAACTAAACTTGAATAGATTGGTTAAATTGGTTCAGGTGGATTAGTTCGGCGTCTGCAGTGATGCGGACGCTGAGCCGATCTGTCGTGGGGAAGAGGGAGCTGAGCCAGAAAGCCAGGCTCTCGATTTACCAGTCGATCTACGTCCCAATCCTCACCTATGGTCATGAGCTTTGGGTAATGACCGAGAGAACGAGATCGCGGATACAAGTGGCCGAAATGAGTTTCCTCCGTAGGGTGGCCGGGCTCAGCCTTAGAGATAGGGTGAGGAGCTCGGACATTCGGGAGGGACTCGGAGTAGAACCGCTGCTCCTCTGGATTGAAAGGAGCCAGTTGAGGTGGTTTAGGCATCTGTTCAGGATGCCTCCTGGACGCCTCCCTGGGGAGGTGTTTCGGGCATGTCCTGCCGGCAGGAGACCCCCGGGTCGACCCAGGACACGTTGGAGAGGTTACATCTCCAATCTGGTCCGGGAACGCCTTGGGGTCCTGCCGGAGAAGCTGGTGGAGAAGGCCGGGGAGAGGATGGTCTGGAGCTCCCTAGTTGGGATGCTGCCCCCACGACCCGGACATAAGTGTCGGAAGACAACGACGACGACTTAAATAGAAATGAAAAAGCAGAATAGCAACAATGACAGGTTTTTAATTATTCCACCAAGCATTGTCTTTCAAAAGTAGACAAACCTTGACTGTGAGCTACAGTTATTTGTTACACTAATACCGTATTGTTGTTATATCATTACCTTTACTGATTCAAATAATTAGAAAAAATACTAAAATAATTATTTTTATTGTTTAAATGTGGAAAAAACGATATTTTTATTTATCTGTTTAATTAATCTGTAAGTGAATAAAACCCCAAACAGACCAGTCAGAACAATCCAATCAGCCGATGTGTTTGAACAAGGTCTTTTTATTACATTTACAACAAAGATAACACACAGAACGAACAACATCTCTGACGATGCCCTGATTAGATCATCCTTCAGATTCAACAGATCACATTTATAATTCGGCATCAGTGGGTCTAGAGGGGCTGCGACTGCATCAGCCGTCAGCCTTCTCAAGGATGGGTCTATTTTGTGGGTTGAAACCAGGACTGTACTGGCCATTGGGCAAAGCGGGCATTTGCCCGTCATGGCTGGTAATTAGCTGCTGGTGGAAATTTAGGGCTGGCCCTATCTCATGGCCAATAACTTTGGGTCACCCGAGCCGACCATGATGTCGGTGGGCCTGTCAATTATTTGGGCCCCTCTCTCTCATAAACTGTACCCACGTTGTTTATAATGTGAGTCTCCATTCATACTAATGAGGAGAAACAGCTTAAACATTATACCAGCCAAGCCAACTCCATCTCAGTCGTGGTGCAGCTCACCATCTACCTGCAACTATGTGCCAAGCTTTAGTTTTCTTCAGTATTTTCATATCTTAAACAAGTAATGATAGTATTTGTTACCTGTAAAATTCATCTGAATTCATTTATTTTAACATTTACAAAAACAATGCATGCTGGGAAATCTATTCATCCAATCAGTGTCATCACAAACGTCATCACCGACAAACCACCTTCTAGTTAAGCTGACTTGGAGAGAAGCTAACTTTAGCGCCAGTGTTTGGAGAACAAAACAAGGGAATAAAAGGCAGAGGTAGTCATGCAACCTTTCCAAAATATTTGTTAAATCCAGTGTGTGTGTGTGTGTGTGCGTGCGTGTGCGTGTGCTTGCATATGTCTGTTAATGTTTTTAACCTGTTATGGGAATCTGGGGTCATTTTGTAAAGCACTTTGGGTAGAATTTTGTTTGAAAAGCGCCTTATAAATAAATCTGATTGATTGATTGATTGATTACTAGATTAGCAGCAACAGAAATGCTGCTAAAAACACACAATTATGTGAAGCTGGAAAAATTAAAATACTGTACATTTATTTCTGTAATTTAACTAGACTGAGAGACCATTTAGGCTCAGGAACCTTTACAGGTGTTTCTATTTGCAATTTTAAATTTTAGCCAATTGGGGTCTTGTTAAATATCACACAGTGACCTTTTAATAGTCTAGATAAGTGTAATGTTCCTGTTAGTAGTTCCTCCTGTTAAGTGCTTATTTATTTAAATTATTCAGGTTTATAAAAAACATTTGGACATACATTTTATTATGTTCCAGTCATTAGTCATTTATATTTCACTATTGTAGTAATTTATAGTAAATTAAATAAGTTCAATTAAGAGGGGAACCCATTTTTCTAGCATTCTTTAATGAAAACAGTAACTAAGCAGTGATTTTTCTAGGTAATTAGTTACTTTTATAATCTCGTAACTGAGTTAGTAACTGGGTTACTTTTTTGACAAAGTAATCAGTAACTATAACTAATTACTTTTTTAAAGTAACGTTCCCAACACTGATTAGAAAATTCTGACAGATCTGCCTTACACTGGCACTTAACATTCATGGGCTCACAATCTTGACTCATGACGGGAAAGTAGGCTGTAGACACATTACTTGTAACTGTAGACACATTACTTGTAACTGTAGACACATTACTTGTCTGTGTGTCTGTGTGTGTGTGTGTGTGTGTGTGTGTGTGTGTGTGTGTGTGTGTGTGTGTGTGTGTGTGTGTGTGTGTGTGTGTGTGTGTGTGTGTGTGTGTGTCTGCTCTGTCTTCTCGATCCCCAGTCGTGGAGGATGGCTGCTTATAGGATTCTCTGGAGGTTTCTTCCTGTTAAAAGGGAGTTTTCCTCTCCACTGTCGCTTTATGCTTGTTTGGTATGAGGATTGCTGTATAGTCACTGACACCAGTCAGTGACTTGATGCAATTTGCTGGGTTCCTTATATAGGAAACATTATTTCTGATTGGCTTAATGAACTGACCTGAATTGGAATTTTTATTATGTGAAGTGCCTTGAGACGACTCTTGTCGTGATTTGGCGCTATATAAATAAACTTGAACTGAATTGAATTGAAAGGCTGTTGTTGATTTAACAGCAGAGAATGTCTCATCTAGTAGAAGCTCACCGTTAGCAAACTCCGCCACACAGCAAACTCCCTCAGGCCAGGGCCAGATTATCATTGCAGGGGCCCCTGGGCACAATGTGCTTAGCTCCTGTCTCCTTCCTCCTCTTGACTCCTGTTTCCTTCCTCCTCTTGTCTCCTGTCTCCTTACTCCTCTTGTCTCCTGTCTCCTTTCTCCTCTTGTCTTCTGTCTCCTTCCTCCTCTTGACTTCTGTTTCCTTCCTCCTCTTGTCTCCCGTCTCCTTCCTCCTCTTGACTCCTGTTTCCTTCCTCCTCTTGTCTCCTGTCTCCTTCCTCTTCTTGACTCCTGTCTCCTTCCTCTTCTTGTCTCCTGTCTCGTTCGTCCTCTTGTCTCCTGTTTCCTTCTTCCTCTTGTCTCCTGTCTCCTTCTTCCTCTTGACTCCTGCCTCCTTACTCCTCTTTTTGTCTCCTCTTGTTGGTCTCCTCTCTTGCCTTCAGAAAAACTGCTTTCTGGCCTTTCTATTAGTAAATTCATTTACAATGTCATCAAAGTCCAGATTCCTGACAAGCTGAGATTCAATAGACATCAGTGACAGTGCACTGAGGCGCTGCTGAGTTTGTGTTGTTCTCAGTTGATTTTTTATTCTTGCCCTTTGTGAAAATGATCATTCCCCTTCACAATCTGTAACTGGTAGAGTTAGAAAAATCTGCAGAGCCACAAACACATTAGGGAAGACAGACTGTAGACTACTTTTTAGCCCAAAAATGATCCTGGTACTGCTTATATTAAATTGTCTATGTGGACTCTCTGGGGATTATTTTGAGCTAAGAGACGCAGAGCTCTGATCGTTGATGCGCTCCAGACAGATGCATCCTGAGCACGGCCATTGTAACATTATCTAAGTGTCGCCACCTCAAAAAATAAATTTAACGCGCGATCGTTAATGTCAGCTCATATCCTTTAATGTTTTCTGTCTTTATTTGTGTCTGATGCATTTTGCTGCTGCGAGCGGATCACATCACCTGTTTCATCCTCCGGTACCATCATCGCACCGGTGCGGTCTGCGAGCGGCGCGCACTCCGCTATATTTGCGGTCGGTAGATCTTTTAGAACTGCAGTTCAAAGCTAACTCATGAGGTGAATATATATGAAGCCAGGTAGCAGTTTTTCTTCAGGATTGAGAGGAAATGCAAGAAGATAATAGACAGAGGCAGAACTGAAAAATAGTCAAATAAAAAACAAGTTCGTTTTTGTACCTGGTGGTTGCAACAAACAGATACCATTGAAGGTAATCAGAAGTGAGGAACAGAAAATGAAACAATTCTTTCAATCTTTAGATCAGCAGGATCTCTGAGAGGCTGCAGGCACATCAGTGAGTTTGCAGCTGCTGCGCAGGGGGAGGGGGGAGAGGGCTGAAGCAAGAACAGTAAAGGTGCAAAAACTACCGTTGTTAAAAGAAATGTGTGTTAACTTAGAAAATGCGGGCGCAAGTTTAATTACTTGTTAACTTTTTTCTCCAACGTTAAGACTGCTGTACAAAAAAAAGAGACTGCTGCTCACGTGGGCCCCCTTGTGGCTGTGGGCCCCTGGGCCTGTGCCCAGTTTGCCCAAATTATAATCCAGCCTTGCTTCAGGCTTGTGTTATTTGTGTAGAAAAAACACCAACGTTGCAAGTCAGTGGTAGGTGTCACGGTTTGTCTTGTCTCCCCAGTTTCTGTTCAGTCCTGTGTCCATATTAATGGTTCCCACCTGCCTCTCGTCTGCCAACCACTCAAGGTCCCAGCTCCTCGTGTACTTAAACCCTCTCAGTCCTGTGTCTCTTGTCTGTTAATTGTCTCCTTGTCCGTGTGCTTCTCATTAAAACTTTTTAATAAGTCTGAACCCGCTTGTCCATGTAGTGTTGCGGGGGAAGCTGGTGCCTATCTCCAGCGGTCAATGGGCAATCAGGCGGGGTACACCCTGGACAGGGGGGCCAGTCCATTGCAGGGCAACACAGAGACACACGGGACAAACAATTTTGCACACACACACACACACACTTAAGGACAATTTAGGCAGACCAATCAACCTATCAGTCATGTTTTTGGACTGTGGGAGAAAGCCGGAGTACCCGGAGAGAACCCACGCATGCACAGGGAGAACATGCAAACTCCATGCAGAAAGATCCCAGGCTGGGAAGCGAACCCAGGACCTTCTTGCTGCAAGGCAACAGCTCTAGCCACTGCACCACTGTGCAGCCGACCGACGTTCTTTTATGCAGTTGAAAGTTTTATTCAGAGTTCATTTCTCTAAATCTCGACTGATTTTTCCCAGTTTCCCTGACATCTGCGACAAATGCTACGCCCCATCCTGCTATTTAACTCTTACGTTTACTCTTGCTCATCTTTAACTGCTTTTTGACAAAATTACTTTGTTTCCAGGTCAGAGATGTTCTCAGTGATTACTGAACCTTCCCCCAAGTTGCAATATTTGGGTTTCCAGCTGATTATAACCGAGTTACTTCTAACCAATTCAATATTTTAGTGCTCACGTCCTTATTGGCAAGACGTCTTCTTTTCCAGTGGAAATCAACTAAAGACACTAAGTCATTTCTAAAACTGGAAGAGATTAGATACTCAGTCACAACACATGGCATCCCTTGCTAACATTCTTTTGTTCTCTTCAGTCAATCCCCCCATTTACTTATTTACATTTTTTTTTTACTCTTTTCTTATCCTTCTGGGATTTTGCTTTTGCAAATGGTGAGGAAAACATGGAGGAAAGGCAAACGAGATAAAAAAGGAGACATCAAGTCATCCCTGACCTCTGCCATCAGGGCATATAGTCCCGTTGCTTTGTCAACACCCCTTAATTAGATGGTGTTATATAATTAAGTTACAGTTTAATGCTACTACTGTTACTAGTGTTCTCTGCCTGTCCTCCCTACTGATGAAAATATTAAACAAAAAGAAAGAAGACTGAACTCATGGTGGGTTAAGTGTCTTATAGGACACAACAGCAGCATGCTCTTGCGGGAGCTGTGATTGAACCTACAACCTTCTGATTACCTGACAAGCTGCTTCCTTTTTGTATCTGATGAGGCCTTCAGTGGGTGGGCTACTAAAGGCATACACTCTACCACCTATATGTCGATGGTACATTTGAACAACTGGTGGATACGTTTCATATCAACAGATCACAACCCCTTAGGTATTTACAGTCGAGACACTTTGTCAAGTCCAACTCTGAATGTTTTCTCCTGTGTCCTTCTCAGACTCTTCCACTCTAACAGCCGTGTGTAAACTTTACACCCAGCACAGCACACACCATCAGACCAGTCTGGATGCTTGAAACAGAAATGGGAGCTGGACCTGTGTGTTGGGTTGTTGGAGGAGGTCTGGCACAGGATTCAACATTCATGAATCCTTGATCTGTGTGAGACAGGGTCGTCCAGTTCAATGTGGTGCACCGTTTGTATTGGTCCAAAGGCAGACTAAAGAAAATGAGACCAGACTTGGACCCGACATGTGAACGCTGCGTGCAGTCACCTGCTGCACTTCTCCACTTGTTCTGGATGTGCCCAAAACTGCAGAGATATCAGGGTCCTATTTTTGATGCACTCTCCAGGATCTGTGGGAGTGGTTGCAGTGGACGCCTCTTTGGACACTTGCTAATTACATCTGGCTGCCTTTTGCTGTCTGCTGGCCAAAAGACTCATTTTAACGCTCACCCACCGGCATTCAGCCACTGGTTTGTGGAGACTGTGTCTCATTTACACCTGGAGAAAAGTAGGAGCAGTTTGAGGGGCTGAATGTCAGCATTGAGGTTTTGTGTTGTTTGGTCTGTTTGGATGCTTTCTTGAGAATTGTTGAAAAATAACAAAAATTCCAAAAAAATCCAAAAAAAAACCAACAAAAAACAAAACTAAATGTGTGAGAAAAAACCCATTTCTGGAAGGTAATTTAAATGATTTTGTTCTGATTTAAGATTTCTGTTGTTTTAAATGCTAAATCAGATAAGTGTGCCTTTTTATTAAATAAAGTGAGTTGTCGTTTTTGTGATTTTGCTTCTGTAATAGACAGTAGAGCTGAAGTCTCAGTCCCAGCAGTGTTCAGTCAGCGCCTCAGCACAGATGACGGGTATCGGCTGCTACGTCCAGTGTGTGAATGACAGGCTGGTGACTCCTGGGAAATACATCACCGCTGATGAGGTCCATGACCGCAGGCTGAAAGCTGTGAGTTACAACAGAACATGACTTCTCTCTCTTCTTCTGTAAGCACTTCTTCACAAGGAGCTCCAGCTGTCAGGTGGGGGACCACAAATAAATGCCCCTGTCACAGTCCCACCCTAACCCAGCATAGATTCATCAATTAAACTACTGTTCCTCCTGAATCCAAGCTTCAACAACCTGATGGACCCTCCTCTCCATAACCCCTGAATGGACCTTAACAGGGAGGCTCAGTAGTGTGATACCCCGTAGTTGGAACACACTCTGCGGCCCTCCTTAATCCTCGTTTATACTTCTCCATGAGCTCCGCGATGGAGAGACGCACACGAAGTGTCAGAAAGGGTTTCCATTAGAACTTCTGTTCAGACAGCGGAGTGTTGCAAAGCAATTCCCCGCCAGGACAACAGAGGGCGTAGCGTTTTTTCTGTGGTATCCTGTCACCATAACACTCTTGTATCCGGTCCACAATAGCGTATTTACTAATGTGTTTATATATTTCAGAGACTTTATAACACATATAAATTTGTCCTTCATTCTCATCCACCTCTTCATGAAGACACCACCTCTAAAGCCACGTTTCCCGTCGTGTCCGTCCACGTTTGCTCCGTATTTTGTACTCCTTCACTTACGGAAGAATACATTTCAAATGTTCGGACTTTTTCTGAGATGCATCCTTCAATCTGTTCTGGGTCAGCCGCTAAATATATGTTTACTGTTTAACGAAGCTACAGCGGTGCTGGTGGCAAATATACAAGAAGCGGCGTCCTGGCCAATCACAAGCTGGCAGTCTCCGTCACTTTCGTCAGATGTTTAAAATTTTGGGCATGTCTTCATCACCCTCCGTGAGCCCATGTACTGATGCATAATGATGTTGCGTGTCTCCGCACCGACACAGACGGAGAAGTATAAATCAGGCTTCAGGGGGACCACCACTCCAGTCTGCCAGTTCAACGGAACTACCCCCAATGTCCATACGCTATTGCAGAGCAACATCAACCAACACAGCCCGACAACATCCAGAGCCTTAAGGAACTCCAGCTGGATATCCACCCATGGTGTCTTGTCACTGAGGAGCTTTTGACCACCTCAGCAACCTCTGCCCCAGAGATTGGAGAGTCCAACCCAAAGACCCCAGACTCTGCTTCCTCACTGAAAGACGTGCCGGTGGGATTGAGGAGGTCTTCGAAGCATTCTACCCACCGATCCCTGAGTAGATGTCAGCAGCACACCCTCACCACTATAAACAGTGTAGGCCGTGCACTGCTGTCTCCTTCTGAGATGTCAGGTGGTGGACTAGAGTCTTCTCAAAGCCATACAGAAGTCTTGCTCCATGGTCATGGTTTCACAGGCCAAAAAGACCCAATAGGACTCTTCAGAGGTGTGGACTCGAGTCACGTGACTTGGACTCGTCAGACTCGTGTCATAATTTAATGACTTCTGACTTGACAAATTCTATACAGACTTACGACTTGACTCAGACTTGAACGCCAATAAATTGCAACTTGAATCGACTTGCATCTGTTGACTTGATGATGACTTGAGCATATTTGATATTTTAGCACAAAAGTGGTAGGACATGGACACCAATCATAACTCATTCTTCGTTCTGGGTTTGATGCTGTACGGCTAAACGCAGCAGCACTTTGTTTATAACCAGTTGCACTTCCTGCTTGTTTGAGCAAATAAATGAAGCTTTAAGAAGCTTTTATTCTGGAATTTATTTATTATCATTGTCATTACATTGAAGTTGGACAGATGTCTTGAATATGACTTGAAAATTCAAAGTTAAGGACTCTGACTTGACTTGAGCATCCAACTCATTGACTTTGGACTCGACTTGGATTTGGTTGTCTTTGGCTTCGACTTGACTCGAGACTTGACTGGAAAGACTTGTGACTTACTTGTGACTTGCAAACCAGTGACTTGGTCACACATCTGGGACTCTTTCTTCAGCTTGACAGCTTCGTTAACTGCTGGTGTCCATCAGTGGGATCGGGCGTTTAAACCACGACAGGACCGACACCCCCATGGGACAAAAGCCACTTGTAGGCATGTTAAAAAATAACTAGGAAGTCGGCCACGCTAGATAGAATTTGATATTTTGGTCCATTTTTAGAGTCTGCATTTGATGAGTTTCCTCCTTGAGATACTGGCTGATTGACTTTTTGTAGGATTGCTCATAAGGGATGGCCAGCTGAAGAGGTGGGGTCAGGCCTCAAACTTTGAGAACACACCAAAAACAAAAAAAAAATACTTATGGAAGCACAAATCTTGCTGTAGTTGTTCATCATCCACCATCAAGCAGCAATCAAGTGTGTCTTCACACAAAAGCATCCAACACATTCATGTGGTCATCTGTTAAAATGTCATGACTCTCAGGCTGCCACCCTCCTCTGCCTCAGCTGCCTCCTCAATCAAGCCCTCAGCCACTTAATTATCATCACCTGTGCCCTGTCATCAGCTCATGCCACACACCTGCCTCCTCTGCTATATTACACCCAGCCTGCTCTCCAACCAGTGCCAGATTATTGAACGCCACAGCTAGTAAATTCTCCAGCCTTCTATCCATCGTCTGTCTCCCAGATTCTCGCCTCGCCCCTGCTTTGGGCCCTTGCCACGTTCCCTACCACGCTATTTGATTTCCCGGATTATCGACATTGGATCTGTCCCCTGACTTTGAGCTCTCGCCTGCCTCCTCGGATCTCTCGCCGTCATCTCTGGTTCTGACCCACACTTCCACCTGACCACGTCTCAGCCTTCTCCCTGGTTCTGACCACACTGGTGCCTCACTACAACCTAGCCATCTCTCTTTGCAGTGTTGGTGACAAACTCCTGAATAGTTTTAACATTTTAAACGTCTTACTGTGTTCAGCTTCCTCACGGGTCCTACGTCCAAGCTCAGGTCATTACATAAAATCCCTGTAGCTCCACTACTTTGTGTGTTTATGTGGTTTCTCCTCAATAAGACACAAGATCTGATTCTCACCAATCCACACAAAGCAGGATGTTGGTGAATCTAAGAATATCTAAAGGTGATTTTTTTATTTAGAGACGGTGCCCCCTAGATTCATGTAAACTTTAAATGACTTCTAAAAACAAAGTCACAATTGCAACAACCTTGCATGTGATCATTTGTTGAAATCACTTTAGCTCCACCCCCTTAGAAACGGTTTGCTCTAAACAAGCAAGATCTGATTCTCNCTAAACTACATAAATGATCTTTGTCAACCTAAGATCAGCTAAAAGGGATTTATTTGGATTTTGAAATAGCGCCCTTTGATTTTTTACAACTAGCTATATCTACATAATGCAAAATCAAACCACGAATAAACACCAACTGTTGTGTGCTTATTCATGGATTAACACATCGTTTGGCAACTTTACATCACCCCGCCCTTCCAATAAGAAAAAACAGGAAGCAGCTACAGCATCTGTTTCAAAGCTTGGATTTTCACACAATTTAAAAAATCTCTAGTGGGAGCTGAGCAAACCACTGAGGATGTCACGATGTGGAGGGGAGATGAGGGAGGAAGAGCGGATCCTTCAGGCAGGTAAATGAACCCAGGCAAGATGGCAATAGACATTTGGTTCCTCTTCAATGGTCAGGAGAGCAGACACGACAGGGCAGACAGATGTGAACAAACTGACAGGTAACGAGTACAAACCGACAACTCACAAGGCTTATATACACACTGGGATGGGTAATCAGGTAACACGAGGCAGGTGGACACAATTAAGGTAAAACCCAAATCACAGGCGAGCAATAATGTGACAATACCCCCTTCTCAAGGGCGGCTCCTGATGCCCAGCAGCACCCATTCACGGGCAACACACAAAAACACAAGTCACTGGGAGTCAGGGGACTAGCATCCAAGGGTGGGGCAAAGCCACGGGGCACAGGGAACGGAACTCGAGACCACTGGAACCAGGAGGCCACAGGAACACAAACTCGATTACTCAAGCGGGGCAAAGCAGGAACCTCCACTGACCAGCTGTAATGAAGGCAGCCAGAGGAGCAGCAGGAGGACGAGTAGGCATGGGGAAATCCAGCAGCAGCGGCATAACACCCCTCTGACCCACCGGAAGGAGAGGAGAGACACCGCACCGAAAGCGCAGGCCCAGAAGGCGAAGACGCAGCACCTCGATGCCTGGCCCACCAGGAACACAGAGGTGGCGCCAGGTTACGCTGCGCCTGGCCAGCACCCAAAGAGTCGTGGATGCACCAATCCCGCGTCGCGTCCCCCTCGATCTTGAGCACGGGACATCCCCAGAAGACCTGGGCAACTCACTGCAGGATCCTTTTGGTCGGTTCGTTCTGTCACGATGTGGAGGGAAGGTGAGGGAGGAAGAGCCGATTTTCAGGCAGATAAATCAACCCAGGCAAGACAGCAATAGACATTTGGTTCCTCTTTAATGGTCAGGAGAGCAGACACGACAGGGAAGACAGATGTGAACATAAACTGACATGTAACGAGTACGAACCGACAACTCACAAGGCTTATATACACACTGGGATGGGTAATCAGGTAACACGAGGCAGGTGGATGCAATTAAGGTAAAACCCAAGGCACAGGGGAGCAATAATGTGACAGAGGATTGCTTTACAGCAGTGATACCCTCTCTGTGGTCCCCAGACCGGGACCGGACCTTTAAATACAAGAGGACTGCCATAGTGTCAGCTCCACAGCACCCATCCCTGAGCTGAGCTGTGAGGGCCGAACGGCGGTGCTCGCAGCTTTAATTCTGATAGATCTGTTAATACATGAAGTTTATTAAAATGCAATTAAATACATTTCACGTTGTATCACTCTATGTAATTTATATCTATATCCATATGTTTGGTCACGTAGGTTATCTGCCTGCAGTCGTTTGCTCGACGCTGGCTGGCTCAGCAAGCTGTGGAGCGGCTGAGGAGGCAGCGACAGTCTCGGCTGGCCTGGCTTGACATGATGGAAAAGAGGCGGCAGGAAGAGAAAGACGAGCAACTGAGAGATCGGCAACGGCGCTGGATGAATCCACAGAGGAGGGAGGATTTTGACCTGCCGTACCACGCCCTGGAGAGTAGGCTTTCTGTAAAAGTACAGGGTTGCAGCTGTGGAAGACAGCGTTGCTTGTGCATCTAAAAATGGCGATGCGTTTGTTTCAGAGTGGAGATCTGAGCAGGAGCAGCAGATAAATTCCACCCTGGCAGGGGCTCCCAGGAAGGCAGCTCTCTATTTGCTTTTAGAGCAGGAGATGGAGCTCATCACTGCCATTGGGCGTCATCACACTGATGTACGGGCGAAGAACCATGATAAAGTTATAAAGGACTTCTTGGACAAGGTCAGAGGTCACGTCTTTTCTTCTCACAGCTTATTCATTAACCCGCCCCCTACTTCTTCCCACCGTTTTAACATTAAACTTTTTTATACTTTCGGTCTTTAAATGCATCTGTAAACACTGTTGGTGGGATGCTTTTCCACAACCAAGTCCAACCAAGATCTAAAGAACATCAGAACAGTGAGCTGAACTTATCTCTGATGCGTCCCATGCCATTAAAGCCTGCTGCAGAAAGAGCCATGTGTGTAACAGCTGTTGTGATTTGAAGTTGTGTATTTATATACTGTAATTAAATGATTTAATTACCTGATTTTGTATATTTATACAATCTAAGTAATCAATCAGAAAGAGGTTGTTTTTATCATCAGGGAGTTTACTTAAACACTTTGTATTGACTGAGAGACAAGAAAGAGAGAGAGATGGGATCGTTTAAGAATCTTTAATTTCTATAATTATAAATTCTTACAATCTACCAGGACTATCTCAATGATGGATGCATATGGATGTAGATGGTTCGGTTTGGTGTGTGTGTGTTTTGTTCAGAATCTCTAGGTTGGGTAGCGAATCTGGTTTGTTATGACTAGGCTACCACGAGGCTTCAGAAGCTGATGACATGAGCCGCCATTTTGTGCCGTGACCACGTACTGTATGGAGTCTCCCGTGTAGATCAGGAATTGCCAGGTCCTCGGACCTTCATGGGTACTGGAGCTGGTTGAAACAGCGGTCGCAGCACACATCGCCCGTCTGAGGATAACTCCGGTCGTAGTCGGCAGGCGTCAGCAAGTTCACTCTTATTTTGAAGGAAAGTCGTTTTGTTGGTACAAACGTCGCAAAATCTCCAGCTTGACAGATTTCAGCTCAAAGTAGGAAGTACATCTGGCCAGTCTGCACTTCCAAATGATGACGATGGAAATCCTTAGGAACTTGGATGTCCTGGAGCTGAGTTTAATACGTAACTGCTGAAAGTCGAACGTAACGCGGAATTGACTTAAAATGGCGTTGCCTTCTTTTTATATCTCCCAGTTGTTTGAGAATCTTAGTAAACCGGATTGGACTACTTTCATAAACAAACCAGATTCTGCCCTACCACAGACGAAAGCTCTGATTGGTTGAAAACAATGTGTCATGCGTTTCCATGGTAATGCTTATCAGTGTGACTGGTGCAGCCCTGTTTATTCATTTAAACACATAACTCATGACATCTTTATTTCACAGACCTTTCACCTGATTATTAATGATCAACAAATGCTTTGATTAGCTTATCACAAATGAAGTACTTTGATTACTCATTGAAAAGCGTTCTTCTTCTGTTCTTCTGTCTCTTCTCCTGGAATGTAAACATACTGAACCAAGCGTCCGACCTTGGTGATGGTACTGTGTGAAGGGGCAGCTGTTAAGGCAGACCATTATACTTCCTAACGCTACACAGCTGAACACACTCTGCAGGCCTTTTTAACCTCTAACACACTCATATGACTTAAACGTCAGCTTTGTAGGGATAAAGTCTATAGGAAGTAACAGCTCATCACCACCAGCAGCAGTAACACTTGGGTGTTTGGGGTCCAGTCTGCAGCTTCGCATCAGTGGAGAGCAGCCGATGGCCGCCTCCTTGAGATGGACACGCCCAATAGCATCAGGGCCAGAGAGCTGCGAGACGCCTACAACAACATCAGCATGAACTCCGTCAGCAGAGAGCAGAGACTCAACTTTCTGACCACGCTTAAACACATCGTCATGGTAACACAAAGATTGCCTCTTTAAAATATGTTCTCGTTTTCTCTTGTATTGACTCACAAAGCATCTGTTGCTGGCACTCTGATGTGTTCTCTCAGTCTGAGCCTGACAGCAGCACATTGCTGCCACTCCTGTTCTGTCTCAGTGGGACGTCCTTGTTACTGACATTATTTCTGTTTTCACATCAGGTGCATGACTGTGAGCTGACCCGGGACATCGTGGGTCTGATTGAAAGGGAAGTGGACCTGATGGCTCGAGGAGTAAAGGCACGCAACCTGGTGGGCCTGAGAAAGAGGATCTGCACGCTGTTCCTCCAGTACATCAAAACACCGGTGTTCAACCCCAATGTGGCCAAGCTGCTAAAGGTGAGCTCAGAGCCGCTCCTGAGTGTACGTCCAAAGCCTCTACTGCCATGAGACTAAAAGCTTTCTGTTCCCCAAAGCAGTGGAAATGTTTTAATAAGACTGCAAAGGACTGGTGATCTGTTGAATGGCTGCTGACCTACAGTAGGCTCAAATGGTAAATGGTAAATGGCCTGTATTTGATATAGTGCCTTCTAGAGTCCTGAAACCCCCCAAGATGCTTTACAACACAGTCATTCACCCATTCACACACACATTCACACACTGGTGGTGATGAGCTACAATGTAGCCACAGCTGCCCTGGGGCGCACTGACAGAGGCGAGGCTGCCGAGCACTGGCGCCACCGGTCCCTCCGACCACCACCAGCAGGCAAGGTGGGTTAAGTGTCTTGCCCAAGGACACAACGACAGTGACAGACTGAGCGGGGCTTGAACCTGCAACCTTCCGCTTACAGGGCGAGCACTTAACTCCTGTGCCACCGTCGCCCCTCAGTCATGGCTGTGCAGTCCATAGAACTTAAAACTACGCAAAACAATCGACTCAGCGTCACAGTTTTTTATTGGACTTCGTATTTATGAAGACAATCATTCAAAACGTTAAAACTATTTAGGATGGAGAACCTTATTAACATTAACATGTCACATGTGATGCTCCTGTCATCTGTTGATGTTCTGCACCTGCTTCAGTTTTCTTTGGATATTCTTGGCTGTTTATTATGAAATAATTCTATAAAACTCAAAGCATAATCACTGGACAAGCATCTGCTGTGACATCAGGATGGTCGCCACAGCTCATGAGAGACCACACATGTGGCCATAAAAACATCCTGGTCCTACCCGTTTTGGTCCAGCAGGGAGTGGTGTGTAGACACATGGAAAAACTACACATGAACCGATCCCACACACCAACATTCCCGGTCAAACTGGAAATCTCACACAACCTCTTCAGATTAAATGTGACATTGGAGTAAACAAACATGGCGGAGAAGGAGCATGCAGATTGTTTCCATCACCTTGCTTTCTGATTGATTACAAGTCACATTCTGGGAACTGAACACTTGTTTGTTCTCGATGTTGGACCAAGACAATACAACGTAGCCATGAATCATGATTGGAATGCATCTGATGTCCTTCTGAGCAGACCAGAGCGCTCTCAACACACCACACATGGCAGGATTATCCCTTAACTGAATTCAGAGCCGTTTTGAGAAGGGAAGGATCGGGTCAGAACTGGGCACGTTTATCCTGCTTGTTTCAGACATGGAAAGTCTTCTGAGTTCTTCTTTAACCTTGGCATGTTTCGACCGATGACTGCAGTCTTCATCAGAAGTGTCACAGATGTTTGTGATGGGTCTTTATCAGCTGGTCATGCCCACCCCTGCTGGCTGGTTTTTGGAGAAGAGAATGCCAGGTGAGACAGCTGATAGGCCCCCTCGTCTCGGTTCATGGTCCACTGTTCCTGCCTCCTTGTTTCTATGGCCTCCCTGATCCAACTTTTACTGTCTGAAACAAAAAGAATCCTCTTAATCATCTGAGAAGAAGAAATAATAAACATCGTAAAGTATTTATCCTGCTGTGTGAACAGTTCCTACCCAACCTAACTCAACACAAGAATGGTTAAAGTTGGGTTCTAGAGACAGTGAGAGGATGCAGAAGCCTCTGAGTGAGTCACAGCACACTCTGGGCTTACGGGTGGCATGAGCTCTCTCTCTAGAGAGATGGTTGCACCTAATGATGGTTGCATGCACAATGACTAATAAGAGCATTAAACAGTATTTGCATCAAAAATAAACCAATGCCCTCCCCAGAGCGCCAGTACAAGTCTGAAGTCCCGCCTCCATGTAACCAAATAGGAATTTGGCCTTACCACAAATATGCAGAGTAGACGGGAACTTCAGACCTACATCTCTAACACACCAACCCTGCAGTTTTTCTGGCTGAAGCCTCCTGTAGATATGGAAAAATACTCTTGCTTGGTGATTTTAATATTCATATCTGTTGTCTTGACAAACCTTTGGTAAGGGATTTCCTAGATCTCATTGACTCTTTTAGCTTCTCCCAACGTGTTAATGGCCCCACACATGGTCATACACACACACTTGACCTGGTTTTCTGTCATGAGCTGGAAATTTGTGATCTTGGCATTTTACCAGCACCTTTTTCTGATCACTCACCAGTTTTGTTTAACTTGAAATTGGACTATGCCCCTTGTATTGAATATTTCCGTCCCAGCTTCTCTCGTGTAATCACACCTAATACTGCTGCAGATTTTGCCGCTGTTCTTACTCTGGACGCAGCTCCATATGATTCTACTGTTACGTCTTCTGTAGTTGAGGGATCACTTCCTGTGCTTGATTCATCCTGCCTGGCTGCTATGGATATTGCCGCTCCATTAAAATCAAGTCGAAAGAAATCCAAGTCAGACCCATGGCTGAACGAACAAACTCGTTCCTTGAGACGAAATTGCAGGAGACTGGAACGTAAATGGATAAAAGACAGGCTTACTGTATCCTTTGAGGCCATGAGAGAGGCTTGGTCTCAGTATCAAAAAGTAGTCAGAGGAGCGAGAAATCGATTTTTTGCCAGCATTGTCACGGCTAATTCAAACAATCAAGGTGTGTTATATAAAACCATAAATGCAGTGCTTTCCCCAGTTCAAAATCTATTTTCCTCTGTGTCCGCTGACTTGTGTAGCCAAATTCTGCAGTTTTTCTTAAATAAGATTACTGTAATCAGAGCTCAGATTCACCAAACCAACCATGTTCCAGATTCATTTATCCCCTCTCACGGGCA
>SSNQ01034716.1:858049-883352 GCA_006942095.1 Nothobranchius kuhntae
TAGAGACAGTGAGAGGATGCAGAAGCCTCTGAGTGAGTCACAGCACACTCTGGGCTTACGGGTGGCATGAGCTCTCTCTCTAGAGAGATGGTTGCACCTAATGATGGTTGCATGCACAATGACTAATAAGAGCATTAAACAGTATTTGCATCAAAAATAAACCAATGCCCTCCCCAGAGCGCCAGTACAAGTCTGAAGTCCCGCCTCCATGTAACCAAATAGGAATTTGGCCTTACCACAAATATGCAGAGTAGACGGGAACTTCAGACCTACATCTCTAACACACCAACCCTGGTTCCAAAAACACAACATGGCCGCCCATGACATGAGATTTCAGCTTCACTTTTCTACAGCAGTGGTTGACGGATATGTACACTCATGGACAACACTGGGAACATGTGTTCTGAATATTTTCACTGTGGAAACAGGAGCAGAGTCACATTGACGATGGGTCAGTTTACCTGGAGATCTCTTGCAGGTGCCCCAGAATCCCTCCCAGCTGTACAAGGATGTGCTTCGCTGCCGAGGCTGTCGTCGCTACCTGTGCTCTGCTGACTTTAGTCCAGCGCCTGGAGGCTTCCTGGGTGTTCTTTGCAAGCACTGCGCTAGAATCGACAACATAGCAAGACCTCGTGAAGACCTCTCTTTATACAGAAATATACTACAGAAGCTGAGAACCCATGAGCAAACTCTCAGCAAAGAACCATCAATTCTCACTCTGCTGCAGGTAAACTCTTCCATCTGGATTCTTAAACCTGTGTCAGATTTATCTCACTCTTGCACCATTTGAGGTTAGCCACGTATTGCACATAGCTGACTCCGGCTTGCTCTTTTGTTCAGGTGGAAGACATCCTCTACCTTACAGAAAAGGTTTGGGAGTCTTGCTCTGCTCTCAGCGGCAGCAAGGACCTCCACAAGCTGGAGTTTGTTCGCTGGGAGCATCAGGAGGACTGGAGTCCCTGGAACTGCATACTTCTGTCCAATGAAGAGACTTCAACTCACCTAAAGATCAAGGATGTCAACGAGGTTTGTCCATGTAAATATTTGTGCCTGACAACTTTCTATTTGACTCTGACACCAAGGTCAGCAGTTCTCAGCCTGTCCCAAAAGCTGAGAGACATGAGATGGAGCACAGCCTCCTCTCGGTAACTTATTTTGTGTTCAAGGTTTAAAGATTCCTCTACATCCTAAACCCAGCCTTTTCCTGTCCGTGTGTCCAGGTTTATTCCACAACGTTCACACGCTGGGTTGGACAGAAGCACACAATTGCTCGAGAATACTTCAGCCAGGTTCCCACTCTGGCTAAATATCTGGAATCTCAGCCAGCTGCTGCCGTGGGAAACCAGTTCGACTCCCATCACATCACTATGGCGACTGGCAAGCATGCCCCTGACAACACATCAGCCTCCTCTCATTAAAATGGTTGCTGTCTGTTAGTGATTGTCACAGCCTCTGCCAGCGCTGCTTTAGCCTGTAGCACTGTGGACGATTTAAAATGAGATAAAACAAATTTATGACGGCTTTGTTCCTGATTCTGATTCTAAATCAACGTTTTGTTTGTGTTAAAGAACCAGAACAATCAGGTGATCGTCATGCTACTGGAGCAAGACAGTCTTGGAAGAGGGCAGGGATATCACCACTGTTGGAACGGGAGTTAGCCCAGTGAGCCGAGCTATCTGGAAGAAATGTGGCTACTAATAAAACTCTCAAACTCAATATCCAGACCTGGAAAAACCTCATCCAATCAGTGTGAATGGCCTATATTTAATGATTGGATTATAACCCATCCATCTGATGTATTTTCATTCAGTTTTAGTCAAACTGACCTCTGCCACATGTTTTGATAATGTTGGTGCAGAGATGTGCTCAGAGCATTTATAATAACTGATACTGTACAACTTCAACAAAAATGGAGTATTAGGATAATTAACTGTAATAAGTGCGTATTACTAAAACCTCGGACTGGAAAGCTGCTAAACCCCCCGTTTCCCGTTTGTCCAAATATAAATATTGACCCAGATTGAAAAATAAAAGTTGCACGGAGCCCCTGCACAGAGCTGAGGATGACGCCACATGTGGCTTTAGAGCTGCAGGTATCTGACCCAGGTCTTACGTTAAAGCTGGTCAGTAGCTTCAGATGGGGAGGGGTCAACAAACACATCGTTTCAGTACAGGGATCCTCCGTGGTCCGAAAGTCACGTCCATTCAGACTAGCCCTGATCACATACAGCTCTAGGAATGCTTTAGCATTCATGAGTACATCTCTGAATGTCCCATAGTTTTACCTCTAGAACAAGGGATGTGGTAAACCCAACCTTAAACGCATCAGAGGCTCAGCCTTTCAAGGACTCTCTTTGTGTTTAATGACCCGTTAATAATCGGCTAACCCAGCTATTGGGCGGTTCAGTCAGTGCTTTGTTATGTTTGAGCTTTGCTCATTGAGTTTTCTTTTGTTTCTTCTAAATTTTCACTGATCATAAGTATTAACTGCAAGTCAAAGGTCCTGAATAGACTTAGCAACTGTTTAACCATCTGTCCGTGGCTTCCAGATAAAAAGTTAAAGGATACCAGAAATCTAAGAATGAATACATTCTCCTGTTTCTGTGAAGATGAATCACACCGAGTTGTTTTTGTGTCTGTCTATGTTTAAATGTTAAGCCCCAGCCCGGGGCTTTTTAAACAGCCATGCTTTCACAGCCACACAGAGCCCAGAGCGTCAAAACGGCAGCAAGGTAGGAAACATCGCTCCTCGCTCTTGGCTGATATTCCTTCTACTGATCATCTCCATCGGTACGTCTAACGGGGTGATCCTCCCTGACCTGCGCTTTAAAGGAAAACAGTTTACTTTATATTTTGAAAACAAAGACTGTGTTTTAATAGTGAAATGTTTCACTACCCCAATATGAACCACTGGACAACTGCATTTTGCCTTTGTGTGAGTAGTCCTCTTGGGAACCCGGTTTGTGTTCATTCAGACATTGAGTTACACTCAGTGGTGATCTGTGTCTAGATGTGCCATAGCTGTAAGTGTGAGAGTGCTGGCCAGTGTACATTACCTCCACCCAGCTGGAACAGACGGCTGGGTTAGGGTTAGCTAACGCCAGCTCTGCTGCTCTTCTAGCAGAACATGGTGGGTGTAGAAACGGGCTGGTTGAGGAAGCTCCAGCACCAACTAGCTTGATGTTCAGGCTTTTCTTTTCAAAGCTGTGAGATCTCACATAAAAACTCCAGACTAGACCTGCAGGTGACACCTGTACAGAAAATACTTGTCAGAACTAATCAGATGACGTTTACATTGATCTCATATTCCATTCAGGTCCTCAGACAGGAATAGCTGTGATGAGCTCTTGTTACCAGGTTGGGTTGAACTTTCAGCAGGTTTCTGATTAGACCTTTTGTCACAGAAACACAGAGGATGTGTGGACTCCTCCAAAGCTGCCTGGAATAACAGATCCCAGTATGTGTTCTACTCCTAGAACAACTTCAGATTTAAACATTTTTTATTTGGTCATGAAAGCATCCATCCATCCATTGTCTGAACCCGCTTGTCCATGCAGGGTAGCAGGGGGGCTGGTGACTATCTCCAGCGGTCACCAGGCAAACAGGCGGGATACACCCTGGACAGGTTGCCAGTCCATCTCAGATCATGAAAACAACTTTATGTCATTAATGTCCGATTCACACTGTAACGAAATAGAGTGATGTAACGATCTAGAGTTGTATTTTAATATACTGTAAGTAGATCACTTGTTATAATCAGAAGAATAGGTTGTTTTTATCATCAGGGAGTTCATTTAACACTCTGTATTGACCTTGAGACAGGAAAAGAGAGAGTTGGGATCGTTTAAGAATTTTATTATAAATTCTACAATCTATCAGGACTAACTCTGTGTTGTTTGGAAATGAATGTGATGTTCAATGTGTGTGTGTGTGTGTGGTTGGTTCAGACTCCTTAGGCTGACGTCATTGAATCTGGTAGTCTTTGATTGTTATGACTAGATATCACGAGGCTTATAAAGTGATGACATGAGCTGCTATTTTGCCGTGTACGTACCCAGTGGGGGCCTCCCAGGTAGATCAGGAAATGCATGGTCCGAAGACCTCGGATGTGCGCTGGAGCTGGTCAAAACCGCGGTCACAGCGTTTCAAAGCCCGTCTGAAGAGTCGACCCAGGTAACAATCGGCAGCGTCAGCAGGTGCTCTTATTTTGAAAGGATGTCGTCTGGTTGTTAAACGACGAAAATCTCCAACTTCACAGTTCTTAGTTTAAAGAAGAAAACACATCTGGCCAGGCTGTGCTTCTCTTTGGGATGACGGTGAATAGAACTGAAGTCAAAATGGAACTGAGCTTAAAATGGCGTTGCCTTGTTTTATATCTCTGAATTGTTGATAAGTTTTAGTAAAGCAGATTGGACACTTTAAGTCAACAAGCCAGATTCTCCTGCGGCAGCCGAAAGCTCTGATTGGTTGGAACAATGTGTCATGCGTTTCTATGGAGATGAGGGTCAGTCTGTCTGTGCAGTAGTCCTGTTTTCATTAAACACATAAATCATGACATCTTTATTCCACAGATCATTCACTTGATTATTATTGATCAACATCTGTTTCGACTAGCTTTAATCACAAATGAAGTACTTTGATTATTGAAAAGCGTTCTTCTTCTCCTTCTGGCTCTTCTCCTGGAATGTAAACAGTCTGAGGAACACCCGACCTTGGCGTTTTCTACACGGGTGTTACTGTGTACAGGGGCAGCTGTGTGGAGCTGAAAATAATGAACTTCATAATGTTACAACACAAAGGCTTTTTAAATGATCTTATCTGTTTTTGCCAAGAGCGGCATGTTGGGAGTGCTCCGGTCTGCTCAGAAGGATGTTGGGACTGCTTGGATCATAAATCAGGAATTTTCAACATACTGGATTGTCATGGCTTGTTTTCCCGTGTGTGGTGTGTTGTCTTTGCCGTGTTGGTGCACATCGCACACTGTAGGGCCAAAACTGCTAAAGCTGGGATTGTTTTTATCAACACATGTGAGGGGTCTATCTCGTTTACAAAATCTTCAAACCATTTAAAGCCTAAAATCTGTCAAAATTCTAAGCAACAAACATTTTCAAACTGTTGCTTAATTTACTTTTAATGTAGCGTGTAAAAAAGCCCAGAATTATGCCAAGCAGTTAAACATGTGATTAACTTCATTTACTTTCCATAAACTACAGTAAGGCTGCATGGCAGTGCAGTTGGTACTGATGCCTCACAGTGAGAAGGTTGCAGGTTCAAATCTCAACTGTGGCCTTTTTCTGTGGAGGTAGCATGTTCTACCAATGCATGTGTGGAGTTAGCATGTAGACCACATGCATGAAATTTGAAGCATGTAAGCGGTAGTCTAACGCTATTGGTTAGATATGGTCGGTGCTCAGTTTCCTATTGCACAAGCTCTGCAGGGCAGGGGGCGTGCTTACTCATATCACAGTACACGATGAGACGATCCCTTTTACGGATTTATAAAGAATAATTTCTTAAAGGGAAAAACTCCAGAAAGCTACTTTAACTGGAGAGTCTTTATTTCCCCTGGATGTGAGTGTTTTTATAATTAACTGTCTCTGTATTTTCATGTGAGGGACTGAAGACATGTCCCATGTCTCTCACCCAATAACCCAGTGGACATACACAAACCTAGTCAGGATGAAGCAGTTTATATCACGGATGACTGAATTCAAGAAATGTGAAAAGATTTTCAGAGGTTTTGGCTCCCAATCACAATCAAATGGAAACAATGTTTAAGACATGCTAGGACTAAATTGGGACAAGAAGAAAATCAGTTTGGAATCACAAATCTACCTGATATCACTGGCTTTTTACAAAATTAGCAAGATGAATGTATTTAAACATTCTGTGTGATTCTTGCAGATGTTGCACCTCTGACCCAAATCCAACAGTCTCAGTCCAGTGCGACTCCATACTAGGTATAGTTCTGTTACTTACCAAAACCAGCAGTCAGGTCCAGGCAGGGGTGCTGCCAGAAATTCTGGGTCCCATGGAAACAAAAATTTCTGGGCCCCCTATATTTTTACAGATAAAATTTAACAAAGAAACCTAGCACATTGCATAGTAAAAATGTCTAAAGATGAGTACAAAGCCTAAAAAAAATGTTGGGAATATGCAGTTGTTTTACATGTACACATTTATTATCTCAATGTCATGCACAACAGAACATAATGTACACATATTGACATATACTTTACATGAACAAGCTTTAGCTGGGTCAAACTGATCAATCAATCAATCAATCAATCAATTAATATGCCGCTTCAGGTGTATGACGTCATCAACGACTAGTCAAAGTCGACTCGATTTTCATTACTTGACAGTCAACTTTAAAAAAATTAAGTCGGGCAGCCCCTTATATATACATATATATATATGTATATATGTATACACACACACACACATATAAATATATATATATACACACATATATATATATATATATATATATATATATATATATATATATATATATATATATTTACCGGTGTGCATCATTCTAAAATTACTTGATCTACGTTAAGTAATTAGGATTTTTTTTTCTTATTCGTTTGGCTAAATCTTTTGTTTATTATGTATTTATTGTTTGTTGCATCTTTTGTATGAAGTTGGTTCCCTTTTTTTAGTTTCCAATTTAGAAAGATCAATCCCAACTAATGTTTCCACTCCCTTTATCTTTAATTTACTCTGATTATAAAAGGTTTTATTTCATGGGTGATCAATCAGAACTTTTGAAGAAAATTTAAAGAAAGTTGTCCTCTTAGAATTTGCACTAATTCACAAATTACCAGTTGATTTTGCTGTTGATGTAGAATAATCTAGTCCAGGTCTGAAGAGTCTAGGTGATGTAGTTTTGAGCTCGACCAGATCTAGGTCAGACCAGATATTTAAAAACGGAGAAATTTTATTTTTTTAACTGTAACAAATCAAACACAAACCATGTTTTAAAGGCTATTAGTTTAAAATAATCTAGCCTAGTCCAGCTCTGAAGAGTCTAGGTGTTGTAGTTTTAGAGCTGAGCCAGTTCTAATATGGTCTAGAAAAGTGCTGGAATCCGCTTCCTTTCAGCTTTCATAAATCAAAGAAAGTTTTTAAATGATGCCTTCTAGAATCCGCAAGGTGCTTTACAACACAGTCATTCACCCATACACACATAGTGATGTGATGATGAGCTACAGTGTAGCCACAGCTGCCTTGGGGCACACTGACAGAGGCAAGGCTGTCGAGCACAGAACCGGCACCACCGTCTCTATGACCACCACCTGATGCAAAATAACTTAGTGCAGGTTTAAAAGGTCTAAGTCTTGTAAATGTATACTTAGAGCAGAGTGAAGATGCTCGGGGAGTGGAAATACTTGTTAGAATTACCCTTTCTGACGCTGAAAATCAAAAGGGAACCAACTTCATATTAATCTGGTGAGTCTTTTTAGCTTTTTGTAATATTTTAATCATTTGTTCTCGATCAAGAGAAAGAAAGAAAGAAAGAAAGAAAGAGTAATCGCATCAAGGACCTCTTAGTTGGCCCATAACCAGGGATGATACACATAACTTGAATTTAATTTTCAATTCAAGTTTATTTATGTAGCGCCAAATCACGACAAGAGTCGTCTCAAGGCACTTCACATAATAAACATTCCAATTCAGGTCAGTTCATTAAGCCAATCAGAAATAATGTTTCCTATATAAGGAACCCAGCAAATTGCATCAAGTCACTGACTAGTGTCAGTGACTATACAGCAATCCTCATACTAAGCAAGCACTTAGCGACAGTGGAGAGGAAAACTCCCTTTTAACAGGAAGAAACCTCCAGAGGATCCTGGCTCAGTATAAGCAGCCATCCTCCACGACTCACTGGGGATCGAGAAGACAGAGCACACACACACACACACACACACACACACACACACACACACACCGCTGTAACAGCTGTTTTTGCTCCAGAATGACATGTTGACGTGTACAAACCAGATGTTTGAGCTCACGGAGGCTGCTGGTCTGTTGTGCGTGAGCAGATCGCACAGCAGGAGCGAGCTTGTGATGTGCGAGTGCATTTTTGCTGCCTGGGCGGTGCGGAGCAATGGAGAAATGTGTTTCAACAACGGAACTGACCGGAATACTGACGCAACACCGGTGCGTAAAGGTCCGAGATTCAATTAGCAACAGGAGAGAGAGGAGGAGAAGGTAACACAGCGAGAGAAACACACGTTTTTAAGCTACACGGCAGAAAAAGTGTGGGTATTTAACCTCTTCATTCTCCCACGAGACCGACGCCCAAGGTTCTGCTAGCAAGCAGCTCAGACAGACAGGTGGAATGAACCATTGTAAAGGGGAGGGGTGTGACTGAAATAGTAAATATGTTAAATATTAAATCTATGGTCAAAATAGACAAAGTACACATGAGGGTCCCTAGCACATCTAACGTATGTATTAAAAAAGAGAAAAGAAATAAGAAAAGTAAAAAAGGGGTCTGCTCTTCTGGGCCCATCCTAACCTTTCACCCCTTTACAGCGCTCATGGGTCCAGGACTCAGTCAGCTCTCCTCACACTGAAAAAAGGCAGTTTTTAACATTTTGTTATTGAATCTTTCACACGAGTGTAGCTGCCTAAATCAACACATGTAGAGGGTTTTCTCAACAACGTGGGATTAGATATCAGTCAGTACTTAGTGTGTAAAAATGGTTTAGATTTCTTTTAACGAGCTTTTATGGCAGCTCCTTTGAATGTAGGGCAAAAGCCTTGTGTCTCAAACGGCGTGTTAATGATTAACCAGAAAGACTCAAATCAGCTGGTAAAGTATGCACGCTTAAGGATATGATTGATTTATAATAATGGCAACGGGGCCATTTGTAACAGTACAAAAGTAATAATAGCCTTTGTTATTATATCCTATTAAAATGACATAAGGCCTAAACTACCGGATACGTTTAATGAAAAAGAATTAAGGCAGTCGTGTACGTGTCCAGAGAGTCAGTGAGAGAAAGTCTTCCATAACACCACAAGACATCTACGATTCTGTCCTTCAGTGGGTTTGTTCTCACAGAAAATCTCTTGTACTTGGGCCATTTTCTTACAATAACTAAATGTTTTCTTGTCTTCCCATTAAAATTATACAATCATGTCTTTTAAACATGAACCAGGTTTGTTTTATTTGTCAACCGCACTATTAAAATGTAGATCTGCGTTAGCGTTGACGATTCATGTTAAAGATTATCCTCATATTTAGGAACATACGGTTCTGTATTCAGCTGAACACAAGTCATGAATAATGAAACAGAAAAAAAAAACAGTCAGTATAACCTGAACCCTCTGAACTCTGTTAGGGGAAGTTAGGCTTCAAACCTTTTCAGGATTAATTAATTCAAGACTTCAGCAAGCAGAGGGTGTGTCTATAGAGCACACTTGCAGTAGCAAATTCAGACAACAAATTAGCTTAAAAATGTTCATGCCTATTTACAATGTTCTAACATACTATAGCTATAAATACTTAGTGGAGATTATAAAATAATAAAGTGGTTCCCTCACATTTGTCTAAAATCCTCCACTAATAACACGGTTCAGACAAAAGGCAACTATCGGACCATGCAGCTGGCGGTCTCTCTGAACCGTCACACTGCCCTGGGTCCTCCACACATCACACACTCACATATTCAGCACCAGAACACCATGTGAGAGGTTCTCCTCTCAATAACATCAGAGAAGGAGAAACAGCCGGCTGCTACCATTTCAACTTTAGGACAAACTACAAAGTCACAAAGAGAAAAACACAATTTGAAGTCACAGACAACAAAAGACGTTTGGATGTAATAAACAGTGACTGGTGTTTAGCACCGTCTCGTTTCCTTAGGCGATGTGGGTTTCAGGTTCCAGCAGAAGTGTTTCAGGGAAGATACCCGAGGGAGGGGAGAGTGTTCCATGACCGTGTTTGCGTTCAAAACCTAGCTTGTAGATGCACTGTAACAGCTTGAATGGGGAGAACGTGCTAACTCCACGCAGAAAGGATGCAGCTGAGGACATGCGTTAGGCTATCCACTGACAAAGTTAAAAGCTGCATTCCGTCACATTTAGACTCTCGTAACAATGATAATGTGGCGTGAATTGTTTAGTCTGCTTTTCATCCCAATTTGAAAAATTACAACGTTGTGAAAATTTTAATGTTCAAATAAAAGCATTTAAGATCAAATTTAAATACCAATGCTACATCCGACAGTAGAAGGCAAATTATTAATGTGAAAGTTGACATAAAATATGTAAAGGTAATATTTCGTTAGCATCAAAAGTGCCATCAAATGTCAGTAGCCTACTTAAATAACAGCAGGAGAAAAAAGATCCCGTCTCTAATTTCTCAGAGTCCAGTTAATGGTAAAAATGTTTATCAACGGTCCCATCTCAGTTCCTCCTGCACATTGATTAATGATACATCATTAAAGTAAGATGGTGGTGTCTCAGACAGGGAAAGTAGTGCACCTCGACTTGGAACGCTGTGAATCGGTAAGTGGAATACTTCGAAGACCTCCTTAATCCCAACGACACGTCTTCCATTGAGGAAGTGGAGGGTGGGAACATTGGGTCGGGCTCAATCTCTAGTGTCGAGGTCACTGAGGTGGTCGAAAAGCTCCTTGGTAGCAAGGTCCCAGGGTGAAGGAGATCTGCACAGAGTTCCTTAAGGCTCTGGATGTTGTAGGGTTGTGTTGACTGACGAGGCCAATGTGAATTGGTGCTGGTCTGCAGACGTTGTACTGGTCTGTCGTGGTGATGAGCGAGCTGAGGCGCAGGGCGAAGCTCTCGATTTACCAGTCGTTTTACGTTCCCATCGGCACCTATGGTCACGACCTTTGGGTAGTGACAGAAAGAATGAGATCGTTGATACAAGCGGCCGAAATGAGTTTTCTCCGCAGGGTGTCAGGCTCTCCCTCAGAGATAGGGTGAGAAGCTCGGTCATCCGGGAGAGGTTCGGAGTAGACCCGCTGCTCCTCCACATTGAGAGGAGCCCGTTGAGGTGGCTCAAGGATCTGGTCAGGATGCCTCCTAGACGCCTCCCTGGTGAGGTTTTCTGGGCACGTCCAGCTGGGAGGAAGCCTAAAGGTAGACCCAGGACACGGTGGAGGGACTATGTCTCTCAGCTGGATCATCTTTGGATTCCCCCGGAGGAGCTGGCCCAAGTAGCTATGGAGAAGGAAGTCTGGGCCTTTCTGCTAAGGCTGCTGCCCCCGCGACCCGAATCCAGATAAGTGGAGAAAGATGGATGAATGGACGATGCATTTGTAACTCTGTCGTGTGATTATTTAATATAGTACTTTACTTTTAGCTGCTCATTTTTCAAGTTAAACATAACCCCAATAATTTATTTTATTATTGTTATTCTCAGAGAAAATTTTCGTTTGCTTTTAAAAGATTTCTTATTGAGATACTTTTTTAATTAAAAGTGTCTCTATTTTATAGATAAATGACGACTTTATACCCCGATTATTACTCAGACACGTCAGCTATTCCGATGACTTCACTGAAAGACGGATCCGCAACTTGATTGTTACATCAGACCTCTGCAGGAGAACTCCGCCACCTTTCGTGTGCTATAAATGAAATGCCGCCTCATGATGTTATCTTGCCTTTGTGTTGGTACACAGATAAGCTGCAATCGCTGACATCTGAGGGTCAAATATGAATCAATAACCTGAGTCCATGACTCTGCATTGCAGCCTGCTCAGAACCGGGGTCAATCAGCGCCCTTTCTGACTCCCACAGCTGGATGAGAAAAGTCCAAACTCAGGAACACGGAGACGACAGGAAGTAGAAGACAATGCTGAGAACTTTGTGGAGACAACTGTGGAATTATCACAGCTTTGTGTTGATCATCGTCACACCACTGCTGCTGCTCCCCATTCCTCTGGTGATTAACACGCAGGTGAGTTTATAGCATCTGTTTAAAAGTGTTTTTATAAAAGTAAACCAAGCTCAGTGGGAAAAGCAGATGTAGCAATCATTCATGCTGAATTAAACACTCCCTCAGACAGGAATGTGGTTTCTAACATGATATATTTATAATTAATCGGATCTTCCTACTGCTCCATTAATCATTTCTAATACAGAGTCCAACCTTCTGTGAAGTGCTGAGGTTTAGAGCTTCTGCATGGCGTCTGAATTCAGCATTAAAATATCAGGGCAAAAGGTTTAAATGTGTCCATTTTAGTCTTAAATATAAAATGAACCTTTTACATGGAAAAAGCTGAGCATTCAAATAGAATGTTTTTAATCCTCACAGAAAAGTGCTTTGAGATAACGTCTATCAGTCTCAGCTATTTTGTACCAAGAGCAGAGAAACACCTGGAACTACAGGGCATTGAAACAAAGACCCACAGGACAGTGGTAATCATGCATTTTACTGCAGTCAGGGAGAAATTGCACAGATTAGACCTGGAAAGAGGATGCAAAAAAAAGCTCAAAGAAGCTCTTTAAAACCAAAACCTTCATTTCCCTCAATTAGAGACAGAAAGAATACAACAGATTACAGCTTGAGCAGGCTTTTGAACACAATAAAAAGAACAGGCTATAATGAAACAGATCATCTTGTTTAGACAGAAGGAAATGTGAAAGAAGAATAAATGGTAAGGACAACTCAGAGATTAAAAATCCTCCCTGTAACCTCGTGGGTCCATCAGAGACCAAGTTACTTCACACGTTTCATTCAGTTTGGTTTGTGCTGAAACGGGTTTCTTTTCCATGAACTCTTTTTGTCATTTAGGAGGCAGGATGTGCTTTTGTGATGGTTCTGATGGCCGTGTACTGGGTTACAGAGGTCATCCCACTGTCGATGACAGCCATGCTCCCCGCCATTCTCTTTCCCATCCTTGGAATTATGAAGTCCTCAAATGTAAGTCAGACATGTTTTGTTTTGTTTCTGTGCTAAAAACCAAACTAACAACTTTGTTTATTTTTCTAAAACTCATCTTTCAGGTGGCAAAGGCATATTTCAACAACTTTCACTTCCTGTTAGTGGGGGTTATCTGTCTTGGTACATCTATCGAGAAGTGGGGTCTCCATCGCAGGATCGCCCTGAGGCTTGTCACAATAGTGGGAGTGAACCCGGCCTGGTGAGAACCTCTCATCTTCTTCATGAGGAGAGAGTGGGCCTGACTTACCGTAAATCCTCGAATATGGGCTATTATTTACTCAAGTGCATCCTGGTTCAGGCCTTTATTGGAAGGATGCCAGAATCAGAGATAGACCTCAATTGCAATTTGGGCAAAAACAAGATTTTGTGTCTATTTGAACCTATAAAACCAGGTTCGTTTGTTGAAAATGTACAGTTAACATTATACGTACGAATGCGTATAGAACATTTACAACAAACACCGTTGTATCAGGCTAAATCCCAGTATGGTAACAAACATAGCAAACATGCTGGTAATGCATTGTAAAAACTTGGTGATAATTAGATCATTGATTCACAACAAAAGGCAACAGACACCTTACCGCTCCAAAGTGTTACCATTCGTGTCTCGTTTGGTTTGAAGTAAAAATATAATTCTCCAATTGTTTAATCCTGATCCTCCACAGTTCCACGTTACAACACTGAGCTAACTGCTTAAAACATTAGCACTCTACAAGCTATTTGCGGTGAGGACACGTGAGAACAGTATCAAACTGTTTATCTGCAGATTTTGTAGCTGCATTTCTAAGCTGTTCAATAAAACACCATAAAAAAAACTTTGGTAAACCCTTACCTGTGATGAAGTCATCACTGGGAACTTCAGCCTTTTCTGTTCTGTTTCTGCTCATCTTGCAGCCGGAGATTATGATCCACTATTCCGTCTGACAAGCCTCCTTGAGTTTCCCTTCCAGTTCCAGTCTTGATACTCCTAGAAGAACGTTCTGAGGTAGCACGTGGGCGTCAGGGAGTGAGGACAGTTCTGGTGTCTGTGGCTCCATGTTTCTAGACAGGGCGTCTGGTTTGACATTCTTTGATCCAGGTCTGTAAGACAGGGTAAAATTAAATCTGCTGAAAAACAGTGCCCACCTTGCTTGTTGGGGAATGAATCTCTTGGCTGATTTGATGTACTCCAACTTTTCATGGTCTGTCCACACCAAAAAAAGGGTGACTGTCTCCTCCAACCAGTGTCTCAATTCCTCCAGAGCCAGTTTGACTGCCAGGAGTTCCCTGTCCCCGACATCATAATTACGTTCAGCAGGGGAGAGCATCTTTGGAGCAAAGGCACAGGGGTGGACCTTATTGTCTGGACCCCTCTAAATGAGGACAGCGCCCACTCCAACGGCCGAGGCATCCACTTCCACAATGAACTGTTGTGTGACGTCTGGGGAACGGAGAACTGGGGCTGACGTGAACAGTTCCTTGAGTTTCAGAAACAAGATATTAGCTTGATCATTCCACTGGAAACCAGCCTTACAGGATATGAGGGCATGGAGAGGGGCTGCTATCTTGCTGTAGCCTTTAATGAAGCGTCGATAGAAGTTGGCGAACTCCAAGAATCGTTGTAGCTATTTACAGTCAGTGGGTGTGGGCCAGTCTAGGACTGCAGACACTTTAGCCGGGTCCATGGGGATCTGGTTGGGAGAAATGATAAACCCATGAAAAGGAAATAGACGAACGATGAAATTCACATTTCTCTGCGTTGATAAACAGGTTGTTCTGTAGTAGCATGAGGATGCAACTCTGACGTGTTTTTTGTGCGATTCCAAGTCGGGAAAAAATAAGAACGTCACCCAGGTAGACAAAAACATGTTTCCCCACCGTGTCTCTTAATACGTTGTTCACCAGAGCCTGAAAACAGCAGGGGCTTTGGAAAGTCCAAAGGGCATAACTAGATATTCGTAGTGACCAGTGGGAGTGTTAAACATGGTCTTTCACTCGTCTCCTTTGCGTATACGGACCAGATGGTAGGCATTGCGGAGATCGAGTTTGATAAACACTTGCGACCCCTGGATGGAATCAAGAGCAGTGTTTATAAGGGGAAGTGGGTAGCAATACTTTACAGTAGTGTTGAGTCTCTATAATCAATGCAGGGTGGCAGAGACCCATCCTTTTTCCCAACAAAGAAAAAACCTGCTCCAGCTGGAGATGATGAGGGTCGAATGATGCCTGCTTGAAGGGACTCTTTGATATATTTCTGCATGGCCGTGTGTTCAGTGACAGAGAGGGAAAACAAATGGGGGAGTGGTACCTGGGAGGAGATCAATGGCACAGTCATATGGGCAATGGGGAGGCAGCATGGTGGCTCGGTGTTTACTGAAAGCCATCTTCAGGTCGTGATAATCTGGGGGAACTTTGGAGAGGTCAAGATAGGTTTCTTGGAAGTCTTGTGTAGATAGAGTACATGATGATGCATTAGACAAACATTTAGACAGACATTGGTCAGACCAACTTAAAATCCCCCCCCTTACACCAGTCGAGGTGTGGGTTTTGGGTTCAGAGCCAGGAAATCCCCAAAATGATCCGGATATCGGGGGAATTGATGAGCAGGAAGTGAAGGTTTTCAATATGGTTGCCTCCTAGTCTCATGCTCACTGGTTCTGTTTGATAGGTGACATGATGTATTCATGTGTTTTGGATATGGGGTGGAAACTCAACCCAATAGACTTGGCAAAAATCAATGTCCATAAATTCTGTGTCTGCCCCTGAATTAATGAAGACAGGACATTGATGTTCCTGGTTTGAGTGAGAGAACACAGCATTGGTGAAAGGACATAAAGGAGTTCTAGGGATGATATGGCCCAGTAGAGACCTCCTAACTTCTTCTGGGCCTTGTCTTTTTGACAGACAAGTGCGGACACTGTGGCCTTGGTTTCCATAATGAAAGCACAAATGCTGCAATCTTCTTATCTCTCTCTCTCTCCTGATCAGTTAGTTTTATTTTTTCCAAGCTGCATTGGTTCTTCCTCATCAGGTTTGGATGAGAAGGGGTTACTCACAAATGTTCTGGTTCCTGAAACAGCCCGCCCATATAGAGAAGGACCTGGGTCAGAAGCACGAGTGATCCTCTAGTTGTTCCTCTCCTTTCCACGAGCCTGAGGTCAATGTCAGTGGCGAGATCCTCCAGTCCCTCCAGGGTTCCAGGGAACTCCCGAGTGGCGAGTTCGTCTTTAATTCTGTCAGACAGACCTTGGTAAAACATGTCCATTAATGCAGGTTCATTCCAGTCACCGTCAGCAGCTATGGCATGAAAATCAACGATATATTCAGTGACTTTTCTGGTTTTTCTGTCCTGATAACAATGATATCACATATGCCACTCTGGACCATTCAGTAGGAAATGAGGATGGTTGTAATTCAAAGTGTATTTCACACTGAGTGAGAAAAGGACGACACAGTTTTGGCTCACCCTTGAAGACTTCCAGCGGAACTAGTCGGGGTTCGGGAACCACAGAGACCCGGAACTGAACCGGAGGACAGGAAGTGGTGGGAGTGTTGGATAAGCGGCTAGTTCCATCCGTGGTAAGTAGCAGACCCAGGATTTTGTTTACCTTTGTTTTTCGAGTCCGTAAATGGTGGTTTCGACTCCTAAACGCCAGTCCTGTGTCCGTGTTGGGTCGATGATGTGGCCAGATTATTCATGACCTGAGCTTGGATGTAAGACCCGTGAGGACACTGAACACAGCAAGACGTTTAAAATGTTAAAACAATTCAGCAGTTTGTCACCAACACTGCAGAGAGAGATGGCTAGGTTGTAGTGAGGCGCCAGTGTGGTCAGAACCAGGGAGAAGGCTGAGACGTGGTCAGGTGGAAGCGTGGGTCAGAACCAGAGATGATGGCAAGAGACCCGAGGAGACAGGCGAGAGCTCAAAGTCAGCGGACAGATCCAATGTTGATAATCTGGCAAATCCAATAGTGTGGTAGGGAACGAGGCAGGGGTCCAAAGCAGGGGCGAGGCAAGGCGAGAATCCAGGAGACCAGGTCCAGATACACGAGACAGACGATGAATGGATGGAAGGCTGGAGAATTTACTAGCTGTGGCATTCAACAATCTGGCACGGGTTGGAGAGCAGGCTGGGTGTAATATAGCAGAGGAGGCAGGTGTGTGACATGTGCTGATGACATGGCACAGGTGATGATAATTAAGTGGCTGAGGGCTTGATTGAGGAGGCAGCTGAGGCAGAGGAGGGTGGCAGCCTGAGAGTCATGACAGAACGGCCTTTATTTACCCCCGCCAACAGCGAGACCGGCTAATGTAGGTCAATATTAGAGGATTTACGGTACTCACACACAAACATGAACATCTATGTTTGCACTCTGTTTACGTTTCCATATTTTTCCTGCTTCCAGGCTGATGTTGGGCTTCATGTCCGGCTGTTCCTTCCTCTCCATGTGGGTCCAAAACACCTCAGCTGTTACCATGGTGATGCCAATCGTGGAAGCTGTCCTTCAGCAGATCCTGAAAGCAAAGAAATCTGGATGTTCTGGCAAAGATAACCCAAACTTACAGTTAGAAGGTAGATTGATAACTTTACATATTGGTCAACCCAGCCTAGAGTGTAGAAATATAATCCCTCCAGCATGTCCTGCCAGTGGGAAATGCCTGGAATATTCTCTCCTGGAGGAATCTAGTAGGCATCCCAACTCCTTCTCAGAGGAGACTCATTTGGTCACCAGTAGCACCACGAGCTCATGAAGATACCCTGTAATCTGTAAAGAAGTAAAGGAGTAAAAGAAACTCTTTTGTTTATGTTAAAACTCCTGTAAAGTCATTTGTTACAGAACAAACTCTGAAATTTGACAGGAACTGTGATTGAAACAGAGAGCTATGACATTAAAACCAGTGTTGAGGCACACAAACATTTACTAAGACAACAAAGATTTCAATGGGAAGTCTTGATTAAAGTTGAGTTTTGTAAAAGTCTTCAATGCAATAATTGGCCTGACACGGTTCCTCTTTAATATAATCTTCGAATAAGCTGAGGATTCCTGTGGCTTTCATTAGAAACCCAACAGGGTCTCAAACAAAATCAACTAGACCAAATATCGTCTGTTGACGTCAGTATTGTCACTCATCACCATGGAAAACCTGAGAAATAAAGTAATGGCTTCCTGCTGTAGGATGCCTACCAACAGCTTCACATCATCAGAGGGTTTGTTTGAACTGAAGCCATCATGATGGTGTAATGGAATGAAATGACTGTTTTCCACCTAAAAGTCATTTCCCCCTCTCCTCAGCAAGAACTAATCCGCATGAGATATTGTTCAAGGTCTCATGCATCTGCTTCTAAACTGTTTTCCTTTCCAGCACAAGAGAGGAATGAGGACAAAGGACTCTTTCTTTTTAATAAATGAAAGAACTCTATTTTTAAGAAGCTAATCAAACAAAGTGTTAGTCAATAATAAGATGTGACCAATCTGTGAAATCAAAATATTAATTACTTGATATTATAATCCTACAGAATATAATAAGTAGCATAACTTTAAATGTTTCCACTAGAGACTGATCTCACGTAGCGTTAAGACATGACACGTTGCTTTTACTGATCCATTCAGAATCTGCCAGATCTGACGGAGGCGTGGTTTTGGTGGTGCTTGGTAAATCTGTCATATTTTCATTTGACCGTAAATCAAAACATCCGAAGTATAAAGCTATGCCCACGCCATCTTTAACGCCAGTTCAAAGCGTTCTAGAGAAGTTGTCGGAGTGGCCAATCCGTAACTTTCCTCTTCAGCCGAAAGAACCAACGACAAGCTGGATAAAATCTGTTGCTGTTCCACCTGCTGCAAAGTTAAAAGTACCCAAAGATCCATAAGATTGGTTTCATATTTATTATGGAATCTCACGTCTTATGGTTCATTAAATAATATGTATATTAAATTCTTACAATGTTAAGAAGTCTGTTTTCATCTTTTAAATGTTTTTATTATTGTGTCAACGGTACAGCAAGGAAATTTCCATGAGTATAGATAATAAAGTTTTATTTGATCTGATCTTAAAACAAAAATTGAACAAAAGTGGTCCTGCACGAGCTGCGTAGTACACGGGGTAAAGCGTCATATAGAAAGACATCTGATACACTCACCCAACATTAAAGGGCTGTTTACTTTATCAAAGAAAGTTATGATTAGTTTCTCTTCACTACAGGAAGGATTACTCTTCAGCATAGAAACATACACACAGCTGTATTTATGTTGATCAATGTTACTTTTCCAGAAAGTGGCGTGTGTCCTGAGAGGATGAAAGAACCTGTCTGGTATGTGAAGCATTCTGATTTTTACAACCTTTTCTGCTCCAGTTTCACTCTTTATTGATCTCAGCAGCTGTCCTCCTTGTCTTTTTGTTTAGTCTGATTATAAAATTGTGTAAAGTCTAATTATTCTGTTTCCCAGTGATGAGAAGATACCCGATGCTCCAAATGAAACCTTCATTCATGTTGAGATTCACACAGTGTCACAATCTGATGCTCAGGTACAAACCTAAACACACTCTGACCACTGCAACTGCCAACCCTGTTACACATCACACTGTGAATGATTTTGTCACTTCTGCCAACATTTGTGTTAATGACGCTGGTAATGTAGCAAACTTCTTTTGTCCCCACTGCAAATGACAATATCAGTGTTTCTTAAATCACTTTCAATCCATCCATCCGTTTGTGGCCACGGAACAGCAACCTAAGCAAAGAGGCCCAGACTTCCCTCTCCCCAGCTACTAGGGCCAGCTCCTCCAGGGGAATCCCAAGGCGTAGTCCCTCCAGCATGTCCTGGGCCTTCCTTTAAGTCTTCTTCTGCTTGGACGTGCCTGGAAAACCTTACCAGGGAGGCGTCCAGGAAGCATCCTGACCAGATGCCCGAGCCACTTCAACTGGCTCCTCTCAATGTGGAGGAGCAGCGGATCTACTCTGAACCCCTCCCAGGTGACCAAGCTTCTCACCCTATCTCTAAGGGAGAGCCCAGCCACCCTTTAGACCTTACCAGGGAGACTCAGAAGTGTGATCTCTCTGTAGCTGGAACACACCCTATGGCCCTCCTTTTTAAACAGGGGAACCACCACCCCGGTCTGCAAATCCAGTGGAACTGTCCTTGATGTCCACACGATATTGCAGATGTATGTCAACCAAGACAGCCCTACAACATCCAGAGCCTTAAGAAACTCTGTGCGGATCTCATTCACCCCGGGGACCTTGCCACCGAGGAGCTTTTTGACCACCTCAGTGACCTCGGCCTCAGAGATTGGAGAGTTCAACCCAAAGTTACCAGACATTGATCCACAACATCCCGATTTGAGGTCAGACGCACAACACTGTATGCAGTGTTGGTAACACACTGCTTTCTCCTCATGAGACTCTGGTTGGTGGACCAGAATCTCTTCGAAGCCATACAGAAGTGTTGCTCCATGGTTGTACCAAACTCCTTTCATGCCCGGGTTTTTGCCTCCATCACCACCCAAACCACATTCTGCTTGGACTGCCGGTACCCATCAGCTGAATGGAAGCAAGGAATGTAAATCACTGTTGTTAGTGTAAATCAGTGTTGTTAGTAATCAAACCTACATGTGAATGTACCACAGTAGGAATCAGTGACTAGTAGATAAAACTGAAGCATAAAATGAACTTAAATCAGTCATAAAATTTATCAAAATAGCAAAAATGATCAAAATCACTAGGAATTGAAAAATAAAAGAAAATGGAATTTGGATCAAACATAACAGTTAGTGGAGTTACTCACTCTTAACTGTCATGAACTCACTCATATAACTATGGAAGCCCACAGCACGACCACAACAAAGTCAACCAAGTATGTATGTTATGTTTAGACATGAATTCTATCCACGCACACACATACACTCAACAGAACTTGTGTGAATTAAATCAGAGAACCGAGCGAGAGCGGACGGAAAATTCATCCCCCTTTTGGTTCGATTCGAGTTGGGTTATCAGATTTGTGGACCCACTTATAGACGGGATCTTTGTTTCCTTTGGTGATCTTGATCTGATACACGTCCAGAGAGTTTTCCAGTCATCAGGTATGGACCTGACCACTTCAGCAAAAGTTTCTTAGCCAGTTTACCAGAGGTGACTTTTGTGTGACCGGAATTAGGAGCAAAGATGTAGAACCAGAACTCATCACCTATGTTGAGTTCAGAATGTGAGGCGTTCTGATCATAATAAGCCTTCCTGCCCTCAGCCGATTTCTCCAGATTTGTCTGTGCAAAAGAAAACGCTGCAAGCAGATGGTTCTTCAGGTCCTGCAAATACTACTTGCTAGTGTAAGCCAAAGCGGCACTGGACTGAACCGATTGGTACAGCAGGTGAAGTGACAGGGTCATCTGTCTACCCGTCATCAGTTCTTAGTTAGTCAGCAATAGATCTGGGCGCTCTTGGAGCATGATACCCGAAGAGGGCCCAGATTCGTACAGTCATGTTGGAGGAGGCTGTGGAGGAAGCTAAGCCACGTTGGACATCAGACAGACACACGCAACTAGCAAAAGATACTTTGTTAGTCCTGAAAACTGAAGCCAAGAACGCTTTAGACTGTAGACTGGCGCAGGCGTGGCCTTGCGAGGGTTCGGCACAGGTGCACGCTCCGGAGGGCCCTCGGTCGACGCGCAGGTGCAGTCAGAGAGATCAGGATCAGCCAGTAGTGGTACAGGGCAGCATTCAGGGTAGCCTTTAGTAATATCTTAGACTCAATTTGTTTTACCCAAAGAATACATAGCTCCATCCACTTCTGACATCATACATTAGACCTTGTGCTTACTTATGGCATAGAGTGTGAGGAAATAACGACCTTTCCACACAATCCAGTCCTCTCGGACCACTTTCTGATAACCTTTGAGTTTTTTATAACTGAGTTCTCGAGACATGAAAGTAAATTTCGCTATAGTCGGTCTCTATCTGACAACGCTGTTGCATCTTTTAAATCAACTGTTCCATCTTTACTGTCCTCTGCATCTCAGGGGAACGTAGCAGAGGGCAATATTTTCATTTCTAGCCCTTCACAAATTTATGCCTTACTTTATAATGTTACTTCCTCTTTACGTGTGGCATTAGATGTTGTTACCCCTTTAAACAAGAAGGTAATTAAGCACAGGAAGTTGGCTCCCTGGTTTAATTTTGATTTACAAACTTTAAAAAAAAAAAAGAAAATTGGAGAGAATATGGCTCTACACACCAGGAGGAGTCCTTCTTATCCTGGAAAAATAGTCTTGTGCTTTATAAAAATAAGCTTCGACAAGTTAGAACTCCCTATTTTTCATCGCTAATTGAGGAGAATAAGAATAATCCTAAATTTATTTTCAGTACAGTTGCCAAACTTACACAGACTCAAAGCTCTGAACCATATATTCCCTTAGCCCTCAGCAGCAATGACTTTATGGGATTTTTCATGAGTAAAATTAATTTTATTAGAAACAAAATCATTAGCATCCTCCCCAATGTGATTTCTTCTTCCTCAGTAAGTGAGGCAGCATCAGAGGTGACTGTAGAACCTCATCTGTGTTTGAACCGTTTTGATCCAGTTGAGCTTTTAGAGTTATCAAAATATTAGCTTAATCTAAAATTAGCTTTGTATTTTAGATCCAATCCCAACCAAATTATTTAAAGATGCATTTCATTTGGTTACTGCTCCATTCTAGATATAATCAATCTATCCTTAGTAAATGGATACGTACCACAGGATTTTAAGGTTGCTGTAATCAAACCTTTACTTAGAAGCCTTGTCTGGATCCAGATGATCCAATGAATTATAGACCAATATCTAACATTCCATTTTTATCCAAAGTCCTGGAAAAAATAGTGGCCATCCAAGTATGTGAGCATTTAAACACTAATGATCTGTTAGAGGAATTTCAGTCTGGTTTTAGAGAGTATCACAGCACTTAACCTGCATTAACGAAAGTTACAAATGATATTCTCATAGCCTCAGATAAGAATCTTGTGTCTGTTCTAGTCTTGTTAGATCTCAGTGCTGCTTTGACACAGTTGATCACAATGTTCTTTTGGAAAGGCTTGAACATGTTGCAGGCATCAAAGGAACAGCACTAGGCTGGTTTAAATCCTACCTGTCTGATAGATTTCATTTTGTAAATGTACATGACAAATCTTCTTAATACTCCAGGGTTACTTGTGGAGTACCACAGGGTTCAGTGCTTGGACCAATTCTTTTTACTGTATATAAGCTTTCAATTGGTAAAATCGTTAGACAGCATGGGATAAACTTCCACTGTTATGCTGACGATACTCAGTTATATTTATCCATTAACCCTGATTAACCTAATCGGTTAGTTACCCCAAAATTCCACTGTCTCCGCTCCGCTCCGGCACAAACTTCACAGCAAAATTGGTCCAGTTTTAGTCAATCAGAGCTGTTCCACTACTGTGGCCGTGCGGCGCAGTGCACCGCCCGCTGTTCCGCCATCCAGCAAAAATAGGATGGATTCTATTTTTGCCGGATGCCGGAGCACCTCCGCAGTCAATGGACAGAAATCACNAACCGCCCAACAGGAAAGGGAGCAAGCACAACTTCCGTTATTTCACAATAAATCGATAAACAAAAAGCGTTTTTTGTTTCATATGCACAGGTTTAACAACTTTTAACAACTATCAATGGTGGCTGAACTTTAAATGCACTAAAATAAGCCATAAATACAGTTTCTACTATTAAAGTAGTCACACTTTGTTGATCCAAACACTGCTGATCTCTCAACACAAATGATGGGCATATTAAACAGTTCATTTCGATGCTTCTCCCACACAACGGGTGTTTGGATCTAACTTCCGCGTTTATTGCTCGGACTGTATCGCAAGATCTCGAAAATCCCGTGCATGCCTGTTTGCGCACCTCAGGTCTCCACACCGGAGCGGAGCCGTTGTAGAGCGGGTACCAGTAAAAATTGAGTTCGGAAGCAAGCGGTTGCGGAAGGCGGGGGCGGGGACGGAGCGGAGGTAGTGGAATTTTGGGGTTAGATTACAGGCTTGTCTTGAAGACATTAAAAATTGGACGATTGAAAAATTTCTGCTTTTAAATCAAGACAAGACTGAAGTTCTTATCTTTGGGCCCGAAATTCAGAAAAGGAAATTGCTTAGTCAATCACCTGACCTGAATGGCATTAAATTTGTCTCCGAGAACAAAGTAAGGAACCTTGGTGTTATCTTTGACCAGGACATGTCATTCAAATCCCACCTTAAACTGGTTTGTAGGATTTCCCTTTTCCACCTTCAGAATATTGCTAAGATTAGAAGCATCCTTTCCAGGAGTGATGCTGAAAAACTAGTTCATGCATTCATTACATCGAGACTGGATTACTGTAATTCATTAGTCTCAGGAAGTCCACAGAATGTAGTAAAAAGTCTTCAGCTTGTCCAAAATGCTGCAGCTAGAGTTCTGATGAGAATGAAAAAAAGAGCTCATATCTCTCCTGTCTTAGCTTCCCTACATTGGCTGTCTGATAAAATCTGAATACCGTATTTTCACAACCATAGGGCGCACCATGTTATAGGGTGCAGCTTCAGTTATGGGTGTCTTTTTGGTATTGAACACATATAAAAGGCGCACGGGGTTATAGGGTGCGGGCACGGTAAAACGTACCGGTAAAACATCTGTGCAGGCTCGGGACTCGGAACATATCAGTGCAAACCAGACATTGTGAAAATTATAAACAGCCAAAAGCATGTTTCACTTTACTGGTCTAGTCCTGGTTCAGACCTGGTTTAGAGCGCACGTGCACTTCCTCATTGCGTGCGCTGACGGCTCGTGCTCTTCTAATGGGCTCTTGACACACGGGAGGCAACTTCGCCTCTCCTCCATTCATTTTCAATGAGACATGCACGACAAAGCGATAATCGCGGGTCTCCCTCCTACTAAAGCCGGGCGTACATCGGGGTGCTGCAGGAGGACACACAGGGATTTATGGGGGTTGGATGAGGAAAACGAAATAAAGAAAGTAAATCTGTGTTTTGTGACCAGTTTAATTTGACATGAACATGACAAGCATGCTTTGTGAGTAAAAAAAAGTGTAGAAATCAAAACGAACAGCGTGTGTTATTAGGGAAATAGTGGGCGAGCAGTGTTGATGCATGATTGCGCATGTGCAGTGAGCGGTTCTGGTACTTTTTGGATCACAGCTGCTCGCAGTGCCGCTTCAAGCGCTGATGCGCTGTATTGAAGTTCAGAATGTGTTTACCGGTAGTTGGTGGATTTAACCATATAAACTTTCCACATGAACAAAATCATATGTGTGTTATTAATAGGCCTAAGAAAATAGTGTGATTTGAATTGTGTTTTATTAACCCTCTGGGGTCCATGGACGCGTATCCGCGTCTTTTGAACAGG
>SSNQ01034716.1:883403-895734 GCA_006942095.1 Nothobranchius kuhntae
TCTGATTTGGGACGGTGTAGCAGCAAGACTCCGCCTCCCTGAGTTTCGGTTTCAATTCACCTTTAAAAAGGAGATTATAAACTACACCCCAGTTTTTAAATTTTGTTAATCGGCAAAGTAAAAGCAGGGTTATACTAAACTAAAAAACAACTTATTTTTCGACAATCTGTTAACTTGTCAAAACAGCAGTTTAGTAATCCGTGAGAGGGAATGTGCTTGTGAACATAAAAAAAAAACACAAAAACATGAGATCCTTTTGCTGTTGGTGGAAGTCTCACATATTCAATTGATAAAAAGTATCATTATGTAGCTGAGAGAGAGAGGAAGGCCGCATGAGTAACGAGATGTGCGCAAAAAGGAGCCGCTTCGCGGGGAAAGGAGTAGCGCGAACGGAGTAACAACAAACAATTAGACAGACATTGACGGTAAACTTCATATTTTGGAGCGACCCGGACAGATATATTGTCGCTGCAGTTTAGTAGGATTTTATTAGGCTTTAAGAAAGGATGATGGGAAGGATAAATGTCCACCAGGCAGTTCAGATAGTACGGCTGTTTTTTGAACTGGAAGCAGAGGAAGTAGACGGAGACTCACAGCCGGAGTCTGAGGCAAATAGCGAGGATGTTGATGACGACGTGGCAGATCCACAGGTCTGTCTTCGCTCACGTCCGCATGTTCACGCCACGCCCCTTGTCTTCTACCTACGTTCGCGTCTCACAACAACACAATAGGCGCACCGCACCATAGGGCGCGGCGTACATTTTGGAGAAAATTTAAGACTTTTAGGTGTGCCTTATGGTCGTGAAAATACGGTAGATTTTAAGATCCTGCTTCTCACTTATAAAGCTCTTAATAATCAAGCTCCATCATACATCAGTGATCTGATTGTTCCATATGTGCCTAACCGAGCACTTCGCTCTCAGACTGCAGGTTTACTGGTGGTTCCCAGAATATCTAAAAATAGGATGGGAGGCAGATCTTTTCGCTATCGGGCTCCTCTCCTGTGGAATCAGCTTCCAGCTTTAGTCCGTGAGGCAGATACCTTGTGGAGGTGGAGTGTACAGTCGGTAAAGATGGCTCTCCCTTGCCCTACCTCCAACATGCCTCCATCTAAAAGGCTAGGTTATCCAGAGTAATCTCTGTAGTTATGCTACTATAGGCTTAGACTGCTGGAGGACACACTGACCGCTTTCCACCCTTTACAACTTTCTTCCAAAATTTGCTGTTTAACGGCATTATTTCCAGCTTTTTCAGCTGTTGACTTTATTTTTTCTCTAAGTATTTTCCTCCCCAGAATTAGCTACAATGATGTTCTGCTGAGCTGTGGTGCTCTCATGGAGGGGGCCTTTGGCTAGCACACTGCTGCTAACCACTTAAACATTCTCCTTCTCCTGATAATAACATTTTATTCTCTTTGACATTGAATGTGCTACTCCTGGTTTACCCGTTTAATTATAGATTCACTAGGATAAATGCAACAAAGTTTATCTCTCCCTAATTAGAATATTTACTAAGAAATCACAATGTAACCATAGAAACACTTCTTGGTATATATGTTGGTGTGTGTGTGTGTGTGTGTGTGTGTGTGTGTGTGTGTGTGTGTGTGTGTGTGCTGTCTTCTCCATCCCCAGTGAGTCACGGTGGATGGCTGCTTTTACTGAGCCAGGATCCTCTGGAGCTCTGTGAATACTATGGCAGTGACAGGTTTTTTTTGTATGAATTTTTTCCTCTTCATGCTTCTCCTCATGAATATTTTCTGTATATGTCTTTTCAAAAAGGCTGCAGTATGTGCATCTGTGGAAGCCAGCAGTAATCACAAGGACCGGATGTTATGCAAAGCCATGTGCATCGGTATCGCCTACTCATCCAGCATTGGCGGCATCACAACACTGCCAGGAACATCCCCCAACCTCATCTTCTCTGAGTATCTCAATCAGTAGGTGACTAGACAGAGTACATTAGTCCAATTAATTCATCACACATTGGTGAAATTCATCTCCACATTTGACCCCTCCCCATGGGAAGCGGTGAGCTGCAACTGTGGCTGCGCTCGGGAACTATTTTGTGGTTTAACCCCCCAATCCAGCCCCTTAAAGCTGAGTGTCAAGCAGGGAGGCATTGAGTCCCATTGTTAAAGTCTTTGGTATGACTCGACCGTGATTTGAACCCCGTTCTCCCAGTCCCAGGGCGGAAACTCCACACCACAAGGCCACTGAGAAGGTTAGACATGTATCAATAAGTTGGCAGCTCTAAATTTCCTGAATAATAATAATAGGTACCTTCTAATGTTCTAATAAAGGGACTGACTGTTTCAGGTCACAGGCGAGAAAAGGTCACAAATTTAGCTTTCATTGAGCTTCCAGTGAATTTTAGTTGCAACTGAGATTTCTGTTGAGTGTTAAAGGCATCTTTTGGAGGCTCTCATACCTGATGTAAAGAGGTCATGTGAACAACTCTATCATCAGCATATGAATGTCTTTTGGCTGAATTTAATTCATTTCTAATTAATTTATGAAAATAGAAAACAGGAGTGGAGCAAGACGATCCTTGTGTCACACCTGGGCGTTTTGTGAGAGGAGTAGAGGTTCCGTCTTTTTAACATGACACGTTGAATTCTGACAGATAAATTATTATTAAAAAAGTGCCAGAGCTGTATCACTGAGCACAGAAAATTAAAGATAGACTGAACTATTCACAACAACACATTGCTGCAAACACTGAAGAATCACAGGTTCTGCATGAAGTACAGTCTGCTTTATCAACAATGACAAGAAATTGATCGTTAAAAGAGTCTCATCATGTCTTTACTTTCAGAATTTACCCAGACTGCAATGATATCAACTTTGGGAACTGGCTCCTGCTGTGCCTTCCCATCAGCGTTATGATGCTCCTGCTGACGTGGATCTGGTTGTACTGGCTGTTCATTGGCTCAGAGTGAGTTTCAATCAGGTCCTCAGTGTTGATCACCTGTGTCGTTCTAAATAGTTTTTGGGGATTTTTTTATTTTTGCTTCATTTCAAATACCTTCTGCCTCATGTTCAGCAGATATTGTAAAGCTCATGTTTGTTCTTTTAAATAGAGTTGATCCGAGATGTGAGACAGTAATGGAATAAGCATCAGGTGTCAGGAAACACATCTGTCAGGCGTCAGACCAGAGGGCCTCAGACTAACCAGAGAACACAAAGCTCCTAATGTGGTGCTCCCACAGAACGGTCAAATCTCAACCAAATTATTTCACATTTAAAACAAAAATCTTTGAAAAGTGGTTTGTAATTAGTAAAAGTTTTTGTGACTTTAAAGCTGGATGTCTTTTAACTAGGGGGTGGGACCTGATATAAAAAGCATCTAAGTAATTAGAGGCTTTGTACATAATTAATCTAAATTGATAACAGTTTAATCATTCAGGAAAATGTGCCATCAAAACATGTTTTTTAAATTAAAAATAATGAGGCAAAGAATCAAATATTAGACATGGATATTATTATTATAAACTCAAGCTCTTTAAATTTAAAATAAAAAATGCATTTTAATTATTCAAATGTCACTGTGTAAGACACAAATTAACAAAAATATTTAATTGCAAACAGTAAACACCTGCAAAGTGTTCCTGAGCCCTTAAATGGTCTCTGTCTAGTCAAAAATAATGAAATAAATGAATTTTTTCACCATATTTAAATTTTTCCAGTTTCACTTTTGTATAATTGGGTGTTTTTAGTAACATTTCTATTTCTCATACTGTAGTAAAAGCATATCTATAAATAAAAATCCTTAAAAATTAGACTAAAACAGGCACAAAAATGATGGAGGACTTAAATTTACTGACTTTTAACAGCAGACAGTGTTACAGCAGGACTAAAGAAATGATCAGAAACACTAAATGTTTCCAGCGGTGAACAAGTGAGCAGACCTTCCTTACATGGGAAGTCCCGTTTTCCCATCTAGAAGGGGACGCTGCAGACCCGCAGATTCACACCTGCAGCAGTAAATCTGGTGTGATCTCCAGCTTGATAACAACTTTCTCTTCCTTGTTGCCCCTGATGCACTTGGAAGTAAACATCTGCCCACTTAGCACCTGATCAGCTGATGACAGCTTCAACACACCTCACTGCTGAATTATAGTAACACACGGGATGTTTAGACAGTCACTCGTCTCAGAAACATATAATAAACCGACAGAATAGTTTAGAAAGTCACCATAGAGATTATAGAAAGTTTCTGTTACTTTAACACACGTTTTTTGTGACTGTTTACAGAGTAGTGAGAACACGGAGCGTTCTCCCAGCTGTTCGTCTGACTACTTTCATAAACTTCTGCTATGAGTAAAACGTCTTTCTGCCTGGTGCTTCAGCGATGCACAGATGTTACATAAATGTTAAAAATGTAGCTTACCTCCACTTTTGTAAAGTTTCCAGTGCCACCCGGCAGCATGTGTCTTTGTTTCCCAAATGTCTGCGTCAGGAACTTCAGGAGGTTTATTTTTAAAGTTAAGTGAAGAGGCTGATGTGTTTTCTTCAAATGCTGCATCAGTCCAAGCAAGGCAAGTTTTTCAAATTATTTCATTTTAGTAGCTGCTAGCAGAGCCCTGTGCATTGGTGTGTGTCCCACAATCGCAAGGTTAAAGTATTGATTCCAGCTCCCAGGGCAAGACACTTATCCCACCTTGCCTGCTGTGCTGGTCGGAGGGACCAGTGGTGCCTGTGCTTGGCAGCCTCTTCTCTGTCAGTGCGCCCAAGGACAGCTGCAGCTAAATAGTAGCTCACCACCACCACCACTGTGTATGTGACTCTGACAGGCGCTATACAAGTGCAGGTCATTACTTATCATTACTTCACGCCGCTGTGTAATAGAGAGCGTCTTCTATATGTCTGGCATGTAAACTGACCTGATGCTGACAGGAAATGTTTCCAGACAGTGGATGACAGTGGGCCTCTCTAGAGAACATTTCTGCCAGTAGAAGCAGAACCAGAGAAAATAACAAGAGGCTATTCCTTGAGCCTCCTTGAGGTTGTGAAATTCATGAACTCTGACTCTTAATCTGTTGTCTGCACTCAATTAGCTGCAGTCTGATTTTTTTTTATATTTATCTGGTTTTATTTTTTTAACACACAGCTTCAAGTTCCTGTGGCAATGTGGCGGAAAGATGTCAGAAAAGGAGAAGGCAGCAAAAAAAGTTATTGAAGAAGAGTACAACTCTCTGGGAGCCATGAGGTAATTCGATGGAGTTAACCCTTTATAGGGCCAACGTCCATATTTAGACACTTCCACTCACATCATAAATTATGTCGGTGGGCCTTTTCACAAACTCTTAGAATTAGGAGATTTCACCCAAACAATTATCAGAGATCAAGCTATTCACGGTTTGCGTCATTCCACCGATCAGTGTGATGCCATAGAGAACCAAATATTGGTGTGTCTACAGAACCAGATTTTCTCAGATTTTATGCCCTACAATAAATATTTTTGAAAATTGGAACAACAGAAATACACTTTGATTATATACCACAATAACACCCTGGGGTTGAAATTTAAAAAATGTGGCTACTTCAATGAGTGCCCTATAAGCACATTGAATTGCCTCTGTGTTTGAAATGTGCTCTATAAATAAAGCTGCCTTGCCTATAAAGGATTAAACTGCTCATAAAACTGGGTTAAATGGAAAAAAATGGACTTATAAATTTGCATGTTTCTCCCAGTATTGGTTCCAACCCAGTTATCCCAGCCCACATTGGTTCTTGTTACGACCCAGCTCGGGGGTCGCAACATTAGGAGGTTTAGACACATTGTGGGAGATGAGTCTTTTTCACTTTAAAAGCAGCCTCCAAAGGGCCTCACAAACTGCCACACAGGCAGAGGCTATCAAGTAGACCTCTCTGATCAGTCACAACCTGGAGCCCCTTTGCTTTAAATAAGACATCACTTGGTTGAGGAAGTTATGCGATGGTCTTTTGAAGTGTTGGTGTTAATTTGGTAATGAGAAAGTTTAGTCGTTGTTACTTGTTTGAAGTTGCTGCTGATGTGTCCTTTTTTCGAAAATCTGTGTTTTGTGTTATATTTATATCAATAAATGTGTAGCCTGTAAACTACATACTAGAATCAACACTGTTTGCTATCAGTTGTTAGATTCTGAGAATGATCAAGCAAATTAGCATATGAAGCTTATATCATGTATAAATATCCAGGATACTTATATAATCGATAGAAGTTCATATGCCAATGAGCTTGGTCTAATTTTAATCCAAAGATTAATGTTTAATTTAAGATAATTAAATTTAATAGCAAAAGTTTATTTATTTAATCAGAAGTTAAAGGAATCTTTGCTTTGTCAATAACCAGAAATACACACCATTCTGTGTTAATTTCAAGAAGAGAGTCAAGATTTTAAAGCTAAGAATTTATTACTAACAATTTTAAACTTGACAATTTGAAACGACAATTAAAAATGACAATTCATGGATGACAATTTAAATGACAATTTACCAGCTTTGATATTGAACTTGGTATCAGAAGCTTTACCTGTGTCTGGATGGAAAGCTAAAATGAAATGAGAGTTTTGGATGCGTGAATGTTCTCAGAAGGTTTCTTTCAGCGAGAGACCCAACCAAGAGTTCTGGGTTGGAAATTATGGTTTTGCCGCTAACTGAGTCGTTTCTTAAAAGAACAGCATCAAACACCATCTTGTGTGCTACCTCACCCAGCAAGATGACCCTCTGCGTGGATCCGGAGGTCAAGGAGGATGTTGTCATCCTCAGGGTACTCGGCCCGGTAGAGAAGACGCGAGTAGAACCGATCCTCTGGTCCAGAGATGTCGCAGGGTACATGGTGTCGAGCGTCTGGCTTAACTCTGAAGGAGTTTTGCGTCTTAACTCTCAAAATCAATAACTCTGAAGGAGTTTTGCATCAGCTGGTTACAGGTGCGTTTATTCGATTCTATCGGCGTGACAGAACAGCAGGTGGAGATTTAGGCGGCCGTTCCCTCGTCTCCTCGTATGGTTCAAGAACTGAAGTTACAGCTGCGGAAGATTCAGTTTTAACAAAACCACAGAACGCGCCCACTCTCAGCCTCAGAAAGCTTGGTCATGAGTAAAGACATGTGATGGCAGTTTAACTTTTACCCTGGATAAGCCCTCTGCGTTGGATGGATAAAATGGAGGATGACCTTCTGGTTTAATGAACCCACATAACCGATTATCACAATAATCATTAATAACCCAAAGCATAATAATTAATTTCAGTAATTAAAATACATTTACTGAACCAAGTGATTATTTATGATGATTATAATAACAGTAATAAAGTCAAAGAGTTTATTAAAATTATTATTAAAAATTATTATTGTGAACTTGAAGTGTCCTTCATCCTGGGACGGAACAGCAGCAGATAAAGATGATTTTCAGCAGACATTATGGCTCCTTGCGTGTTTAATCTGTGGGGCAAAGTTACAGTGGACCCAGCTGGGAAAATGTGACCCTTGTCACAAATTAGAGGCCCTTCGTGACGCTACAAATGGTACTAGAAGGATAGGCTCATCTTAAATGTAAAGTTGTTAACAATATGACTGCTGTGGTTGATAACTTGATGGAATGTGTAACTATCGAAATTCAAGTTCAATGATCTAAAAACATATTAGTTAGCTGTATTTATCGTACACCTGCATCGTGCATAGAGCAGTTTATCAGAGACATTTCTGTAATACTGGAAAAACACAAAGAAAAGATGACTTTATTTTGTGGTGATTTTAATATTGATTTATTGAAGGCAAATGATCACAATAAGACTTCTGAATTTACTGATACAATGTTTAGTTTTGGGTTCTCTCCGTTGATTCTAACGCCCAGCAAAATAAAGATGGGCAGTGCCACTTTGATTGACAACATTTTTTTTTAATAAGATAGATGGTAAAATACATAATGGACTATTAGTCACGGATGTCAGTGATCACTTGCCTGTCTTTTCAGTGCTTGAAATGAATAATCAATTTTAATATTCGAGAGGAAAAGATTGATTACATTGGTAGAATAAAAACACCAGAACACATTGCAGCTTTTAAAAGAGAATTAGAAAATTATCACTGGACAAGGGTTTACGTGGAAGACACTAATGATGCATTTAATGCATTTCTAGACATATTTTTGTCAATCTATGACAGCCATTGTCCACTAAAAAAGTTTTCTGAAAATCTCAAAAAGAAAAAACCATGGTTGACAAAAGGTCTGGAAAGAGCCTGTAAAAGGAAAAATAAGTTATATATGATTTTTTGACAAATAGAACTAAGGAAAATGAAGACAAATATAAGAAATATAGAAACAGATTAACAACTATTTGCGATCTGAAAAGAAAAGGTATTATGAAAAGCTGCTTCAAAAATCTAAAAACAATGTAAAGGCTACCTGAAGTGTACTTAATAAGATAATATAAAATCAGAATATATGTTTTCCAACATGTATTGTAAAAGAAGGTAATGTAGTGATTAAGAATACTGAATGTATAGTCAACGAATTTAATGATTACTTTGTTAATTTAGGTCCCAATTTGGCAAAAGAGATTTCTGTACCAGGAAGACATGACGACAACTTTTTAAATTCTACTTCTTATAAATGTAACTCAATGTGAGAGTGATATTATAGATGTGGTGAGTAAATTTAAGAGTAAAAAATCCATGGATTGTGACGGCCTTGATATGTCATTAGTTAAAGAAGTTCTTCATAGTATCCTTCAGCCATTAACTTATATTTGTAACAAATCATTTCAAACTGGAATTTTTCCAGATAAAATGAAAATTGCCAAAGTAATCCCATTATATAAAAATGGAGATAAACAGGTTGTGTCAAATTCTTGACCAGTATCTTTGCTGCCTACATTTTCAAAGATTCTTGAAAAACTATTTGAAAACAGACTTAACCCTTTGATGCTTAATGGTCACTATAGTGGACATGTACTCAAAATTGTTGTATTTTATTTATTTATTTTTTATTTTTTATTGCTATTAAGCACAGCAGTTGAAGACTTAATTGTATTTGAGCCCCTCCGTTTTGACTTCAGTAAGTCAAGCCAACATATTTCATGTTCAGTATGCACGCTGTCTGCTGAGGTGGACATGTAATACATTATTTGTAAAATATTAAATGTTACAAAAAATATGTGTTAATTTGTTTCATTCACACCTCAAGATGAATGAAAAAAATTGTTTAAAAAAATCATAGTTGAAGACTTCATAATTCAAAAATCAAAGGGTTAATTATTTTATTGAAAACTATGATTCATTGAATGACCATCAGTATGGGTTCAGAAGAAATCGCTCAACATTGCTAGCAGTGATTGAATTTATTGAAAATATTGCAACGGATGCGAATAAAAAACAGATTGGAATAGGTGTGTTCATTGATTTATGCAACGCCTTCAATACGATAGATCATTCTTTACTGTTACAGAATTGTGAAAGATTTGGTTTAAGAGGTGTTGTAAAACTTTGGTTAAATAGTTACTTGGAAAGAAGGTTCCAATATGCGAGTATTAATAATATGAAATCTAAACTTAGAAAAACACTATAGATAGCGTTGGTAGCGCACTGCTTTCCCCCACTGAGGCGCCGGATGGTGGAGCAGAATCTCCTCGAAGGCGTACGGAAGTCTTGCTCCATGGTCTCACCAAACTCCTCCCATGCCCGGGTTTTTTCCAAGGCGACCAAACTTTTGTTGTAGGATCATCTACGTTAAAATGTAAGGACGTTAAACATCTTAAAACTTTAGAAATGATGTATAGAGTGGTGAAAAACAATGTTCCAATTTGTATTTTAAGTATGTTTAAACTAAGAGATAGAAAATATGATTTGAGGGGGTCTTATAAGTTTGAAATACCTAAAGTGAGAACTAATGCTAAGTATAGATGTCTGTTGGTTTTGGGAGTGAAGTTATGGAATGGACTTAATGATGAACTGAAGATGTGTTATTCTTTGTCATTTTTCAAGAAAATTTCTAAAATTAGCATCTTCCAAAGTTATAGAAACCTAGTTTGATGTCCAACCTTGTGTTGATTTGATTTCTTGATTTATCATAGATTTTTCTTTAAAATGTTATGCATCTTAACCATCAGCTCTACTTTTTTTCCCCTCTGTTAAGGATTTGATCATCTCTGTGTGAGTTAAGGATAGGCTAATTATAAGCTTCAACCTATTCCTCTTTCAGTTGCTTGATTACTTTTATGTAAACTTGAGCAATTGTTGTTGTTGACCGAATAAAAATCTCTCTCATCTGAGCGCATGTGTCCTCAATTGTTACCCCAGGCCCCCTAGACAGCCTGGATCGTACCAAATGGGGATCTTTTGATCCCAAACCTTACTTGGACACATGTTCTCTGGTCGTTATTTCGTCTTTCCTGTTTTATTTTTGGAATAGTTCACAGCTGCTCGATTCTGACACCTTATTGGTGCATGTTGTGGGCGTGGGAGCGGGGAGGTGATACTTCAGTTGTGCCTCGGAAGGCGAATCTACGGGATGTTAATTTTAACATAACATTTATTTACATAAATATAACGCAACCACAGATTATCAACAAAAGGACACATCAGCAGCAACTCAAAGCTAATAGCAACGACTAAACTCTCTCATTAACCAAATTAATACCAAAACTTCGAGAGACCATCACATAACTTTCTTAACTGAGTGATGTCTTATTTAAAGCAAAGCAAAGTGTAAAGTTTTCTTTACACTGAACATGGTTGCAGTTAAACACAGAGTTTCTCAAAGCACCCAACAAAGTTGTTACATTAACCTTAATTCAACAAAACCAAATGCGGCTGAGGAGACAACAGACCAGAGAGAAGGCTGCTCCCTGAACTGAGGGCTGGCTGAGTTTTATGTTGCTGGCAGAGCTGATCATCAGGAACAGCTGATCATCAGGTGCTGCATCTCTCTCTCTCTCTCTATATCTCTCTCTCTCTCTCTCTCTCTCTCTCTCTCTATATATATATATATATATATATATATATATATATATATATATATATATACATCTCACACGCACACACACACACACAGGGGAAAACCCTAAATGGCCCTGGGCCATAACAGTTCTATTGCAAATACATTATTGTCCCATTTGTTCACCTTGTCCCATTTGTAAACCTACAGTTACATGTGTATTCATCTATGAGTTTTTAAAATTTTTGGTTTGTATTGCTTCCTTGATCCTGACTTTATGGGTTGTTTCTCTTCAGACCTCAGGAGATCATCACTGGGGTGGTTTTTGTGTTAATGGTGTTGTTGTGGTTAACAAGGTCCCCGGGTTTCATGCCTGGGTGGGCTTCACTTTTCCCCAAGTGAGTTTCACCCTGACAATTCTCATTTTATTATTTTCACATTTTAAACATGAATTCAGGTTTCAGCGTGATACTTTTGTTGGTCTTTTCAGTCATTCGGGCTACATGACAGACTCTACCGTGGCCCTGATGCTGGGCTTCCTGCTTTTCATCATACCTGCCTACGGACCAAGCAGAAAATACGGTAACAACAGGAAATGTCACTTTTGAGATGTTATGTTGTTGAGCTTAAAGGTGACCAACCAAGTAATGATCACCCATAACATCTGCTTTTGCACAGCTGTTTCTGCTTCTTTGATGTGGAAAACGTTTTTCCTTTTCTGTATCCAGAGGCCATGATTTCCTGGGAAGAGTTTCAGGCCTTGATGCCCTGGAAGGTGGCACTACTGGTTGGTGGAGGATTTGCACTTGCTGAAGGCACAAAGGTTGGTTAGATTTATTTGCATGAAGTTTACACTTTACACATTTATTAGTAACAACAACCATATGAAGCAATTAGTGTGTGGGCTCTAAAACAGGAGATAATTCAGAAATTGTTGGCTCACCTAGAGTACGCTTTTGGTTTCCTTGTCTGTCCAAACCTGCAGAATGTCCCTGTTGTTTGACGTAAACATGTTTAAATGAGCTATCTTTTTATAACTACGTTCTGAAGAACGAAGTTTGCAAACCTTTTTCTGGACTGACGATTCATAAAATGAATAAATAAAGAAGTTCCCATCATTCCTCTCTAAATTGGTCTCATCCCCATTAACGTCCTGGAGACACAACATTAAATGTACAGAGTGGAAAAATAACTCATTCTCTAATAGAAAAACAAGACGATAGGAAATGTGGAGGCACCTCTCCCAAAACACCAAAACATGCAGAGTGCAGGAATGCCTCCATGGTTCAGAAGCAGCTAAAAATGGACCCATATAACAGTTTGACTTTTGAACTTTAAAGGAGGCGACAGCTGTTGCTGTTTTTTTTTTCCTGTTGCAACATAATGTTTTATCTGGGGGGGGGGGGGGGGGGGGG
>SSNQ01034716.1:926033-950197 GCA_006942095.1 Nothobranchius kuhntae
GGGAAGAAAATACAAGTTCCCATAAATAAACAGTAAAGGACTGAGAAGTTATCTGCTTCTAGACCTGAAGAAAAAGAAAAGAAACGAAAAGAAAACAGGGGAACACACAACCGCATGAGAATACATAACAGTAAAAATTTTTGCTGAGAAGCACACGGTAATAATTTATAATGCATTTAGCACCAACCACAGCCTTACGTTATGTGTACAAGTCCATACTTGTGAGATCACCATGTGAGCACCTGTGCTTGTACACGCGCTTGTGTATGTAACATTTCTCTATAGGAGTGTTCAACAGTGAGTACGAGGGGCCACAGATCTGCCCCCAAAGACCCGTAGAAAGACCACGCTGGTCTGAGATTAAAAGATGACTACCTATGAGACGACAATTATAGTTCTTTATCCAAGTCAGGTAAAATCTGAATAGTATCACATGCATCCCCACGAGCATGAGAAAGTGAGATCAGTGTCATTTGTCTGAGGAAACCAAAAAGCACTTAATTTGCAGAGGCATGTAAATCATCCAAGCTGAATCATAGCTGCAGTTTGCATTAAATTTCACTGTCAAAAGTTAAATCAGCAATGGCTCACAATCAAACTGGTGTCCATCCTAACCTCTGTTTAAAGGACGAGCTGAGACTTTGATCCAAACTGCTCTCCAGCTCGTCCACATCCTCAGACACTGGTGAAGTGTTTTCCAGAGTCTCGTCAGGTGACAGGCTCCTCGTCTCCTCAAAGCCATCTCTGCTGATGATGTCCTTCTGTCCTCGGTTCACACTGAAGTGGCCACCATCTACAGCATCATATGTTAACGACTCATCCTCTCTGTCACTCTCTTGGCTGACCTCTTCCTCTTCCATCTCCTCAACCTGTTCATCATTATCCTCGCTCTCAGGGTGGTTTAGAGTGATGCTGGTTTGCCGAGAAGGCACGTGCGCAGGCATCACGCCCTCACTGTGGTCCGACTCCACGCTGGTGGAGCGGCTTTTCTTAAGGATTCCCTTGATACCTTGAGGTCCAGAATCTTGGCGCTGTAGTGAAGATGTTGAGTGGGAGAGAGGGCTGAGAGGAGGTGAATCATCTCTGTTCTTGCTGAGAAGAGGTCTGTCCAGGTGGAAACTGGAAAACTGAGCAAGGTAAAGAGAAACCAGGACAAAAGTTCAGATTGTCTGAAATGTACTCTTTAAATTTCAGTACAACTGGAAATGTTCTGCTGTTTCTACATTTCTTCTGATCATTTGTTTTACCCTTTAGGGAAAAGAAAAAGCTCCACTAATTGAAAACCGATGTCATGTAAAACAAACCTGAAAATATTCAATACGCTTTGAAGAACAACCTTACCATTCAACACAAACACACAAGGAATGATGTATGCGTTGTGTGTGCTCAATGTGTTATCACTTATGAGAAACAACAACTGGAACCTTGCCACATATTGTCCCAATGGGCCAAAGGTTATGGAGGCATGCTGATTTAAGAGAAGAAGATTGTGAGGCCAGTCCCAGTGTGACAGTGTAACATCAACCTGGTGGTCGTTTTTAATCAACACCAGAGTGTGTGTGTGTGTGTGTGTGTGGGTGTGTGTGTGTAGAGACTACTTCATCACCCAGTGGAATCAGTCTCAGAGCTCTGCTAAAAATTAACACTTAGTCTGGACGAGGAGAAGAATGAGTGAAGGCTGTAGCTCTGTGTTAGACACAAACAGACTGGACAAAAACAAAGCAAAGTCTAAGGTGAGTACCTTGGAATTGGCTCTTAAGAAGGATTTAACAGTGCATAAAATAAAATACAGCCCCCTCAATCATAATCCGAGATTATAATCCAATAGATTTGAAAACCATTTCATTGTTTTTGTACTATCCAGTTAAAGAGAACTGACCTGCTTTTCTTCTGTAGTGTATACTTGCTCCTCCTCTCTGGAAGATTTCTCTGTGATTTGTTCCATTTTCTTTTCTTTATCAGCATTGGAGAGGCTGGAATAGCAGAAACAATTACACACAAAGTGTGAAAAAATGTGTGTGTGTGTGTGTGTACAGCCTCTTGAAAAGATCATTAGTAGATTTCATATCTCCTACCATTCTCTATGCAGATGACATTCAACTGTACTGCTCCTTTAAGGAGTAAGTCACCCATCTAGAGTCTTACTTCACCCACCTTCGCTGTTTAACAATTGCACCAAAAGGAAGGATTACATGGTGGACTTAAGAGGGTATCGCAGTGTAATGACAGCACCCCACCCACTCCATTCTTGCCACTCTGAGATGGAGCAAGAGATTGATGAGCGGATTGATGCGTTGCAGCAGTCTGTTGTGCTGAAAAGAGAACTGAGCCGGAAAGTGAAGCCTTCGATTTACTTGTCGATCTATGTTCCTACCCTCACCTATGGTCACGAGCTTTGAGTAATGACCAAGAGAACAAGATCACGGATACAAGAGGTAGGGCTGGGGGTAAACGATTATTTTTAAAACGATTATTCTGATGATTATTTTATCGAATAGTCGACTATTCTAATGACTATTTAGAAAATTAATCTAATGATTATTTTTCTATTGCACAGTTAGTAAAAACCAAAAAATCTCTAATAAATTCCTCCAAAAAATTGATTAATTGTTACTGTAAGAGAATAAACACTACAGGCCTCCCATTTTGTATAACACTGCTTTTATTGTGTTGGTTGGTTATGTTCTGGTGACGTGTAGAACTTGGGAGTGCAGGCTGCTGCCTGAGAGGTGGTTGGAGACGGAGTGTCTCCATGCTGCTTTGTTTTGGTCACTTATGTGCGTGAGGCGAGTGGTGTTACGACTCTTCCTGGGGAGTTTGGCTCGTGTGCAAAAAGGAAGGGACAATAATGTGGGATTTAAAAGTTAAAATGATGATCAGGTTTATTTACAACTACAAAAAAAACAAATCTTTCAATCCACAGGTTGGGAGTAATAAAACTAATTCTGCCTGTGGGGAATTAAAACAAAAGTACAGATAACTAGGGATGTCCCGCTGGGCAAAGATTACAGGGTTTTGGACCAAAATAAGAATCTCCAAAGTTCCAAACTCTAAACTGGGCGGTTAAACCAAACTCAAGGTGATATTTTAAACTAAACCGAAAACCCACAACACTCTAAATGTAATAAAAGGGAGATTTTATTACATTTAGACATTAATTAATTTGTACCACAAATTATTATTTTTTATATGTGTTCAACATGTTTAAATATCGCTTGTTTAATTAACCAACATTTCTAGTGTACAGCGCCTTGTTTGGTTGTAATGCCTTGTGAATGCGCTTTATAAATAAAATTGGATTGGATTGATTGAAAAAAGATGAACTCTAAACCAAAACGTAACAGCTTATCCAAACGCAAGAAGCTGTTAGCGAAAATGCTAACAGTAGCTTTACCAACGTTAAGTTCAAGTTGCCAAGTTTAAATAAACCAAAAACACCCAGCAGCAAACAGACCAGCATGGAGGAGAGACTGCTACCACCAAAACAGCTCTCCTAATGTCTGAAAGAAGCTCCTTTATGAAGGGAGAAACGCTCCCGGTGATTTTCTGCATCTGCTATAGAGACGGAGCAGCGCATTTGACCCCGGAAGTTATTGTCCGTTGCCGGGAAACGAAGGTGGGCAAAACAGGAAAGGAACCTAGTAGCGGACGGACGTTGTTCCGGGTCTTCGGTATTTGGCTGAGATGTTAGTGAAGGCGGAGAAGAGGGCGAACTAGAGGAAAAACAGGCAGATTCCACCTCTATTTTCAAACTCCTGGGGATGCAACAAGTGGGCGCGGTGCGTCGACTACCGGATCTGACGTCGACGAATTTTTAGAATCGAGCCGTCGACGTCATCGAGGCTTCGCTACAGCCCTATTTACAGCTATTTAGCAGTTTGTCTGAATATCCACTCTGGTGCTGGTGGAGGTTTGTGAAGCAGTCATTTGTGAAATGTCAGACTAAAACTTTGTGCCTCAGTTTTTGAGAGCTGCTGAAGATAAAATCAAACCATCTCTGGCAACGGCACACTAAACAATGTTCAGTATCCCTCGCAGCCCAAAAAAAAAATCAAGATTTCACTTCAGCTCATGATGTTTTTCAAATCAAGTTCCAGCTGCAGCACATCATTCGCAATATACAGTGATATTTACAAACATGACAGAAAAAACCGTTATACCATCCTTCTTTCACCAGGGCTGCTAACTCTCACACAGCGAGTGTGAGACGTACACATCTGACCCCCTCCACAGGCTCTCACCACAGCGGCTTCTGACCAGTTGTCACATAGCATACGCTCACATGTTGGTTCCACTCAGACAATGTCAAAGCAATACCACAGCTGACAAAATATAAGGATAGAAGCCCCGACTCAGAGCAGTGTTCAGGCATCAGTTCAGCATTAGGGTTGTCACGGTATGAAAATTTAACCTCACTCACTGGACCTCAGGGACCTGCTGGGGGTGTAGGGACTAAGAAGATCACCAATGTAAGATGGTGCTTGTCCATGTAAGACCCTATAGACCAGAACCAGGATATTGAAATGAACCCTGGAGTTGACTGGCAGCCAGTGAAGCTGGAGGAGAAGCGGGGTGATGTGGGTGTGTTTGGAGGACTTGGTCAGAAGCCGAGCACAGGCATTCTGAACCACCTGTAGACGGTTCAGGGAGGTTCTGCTCAGACACGTGAAAATAGGTTTAGGTCTTCTCTCATTGCCTGTTTCATCTGCTTGGTCAGGGCTGGTTCCTCTTCATTTTCCTCCAGGACATCACCAGTGATGTGGTCAAGGACTGGCTTAATGGCTGATAAAATTACTCGTGTGTCTGAGCAAAGTGCATCTGTAAACTTGCTCAGTGGTTCAAGGAGCTGGCAGACCTACTCCATGACAATTAAGTCAGTGTCCTTGGGCATCAGATGCCAAGCTCCTCTTTCTGAAGCCAGTGTAGCACAGACTGCCTGCTGCTGGCTGATAAACTGCTCAAGCATCTTGTATGTCGATCCCCATCGGGTCACAACGTCATGGATGAGAGCCAGCAGTGGCAAGGTGAGGGCAGCTTGCTTTTCTCTCTGTCCTCTCTTTCTCTTCCAGCTCCGTGAGAAGCCTTGGACAAGATGACGACAGGTCTTTACCGCTGTTTCAACTCTGTATTTTCAGAGCCTTTGAGATGGCCAGGTTCAAATTGTGACCAAAGCATCCAAGCCACATATCTGGAAACTCTTCAAAGGCCTTGGTCATGTTGGTTGCATTATCTGTGGTTATGGAGACCAGATCTTCTTGTTTATCTCCCACTCCTCCAACATATTTTCAAAAAACTCTGCAATATTTTGAGCAGAGTGAACTTCTGGAAAAACTGAGTTTCTAAGCAGTGTGATTCCAGTTGCCAGTCTGGGGTGAGATAATGAACTGTAAAGCTGATGTATGGTAGACCACCCCCTCTTGCACTGGTCCAGAAGTCAGTAGTGGCAGCAAAGAATTCACCCTGAGCCAAGCTCTTCTTAACATCAGCTTTGACTGCGTTGTACATTTTTGGGATTTCAGTCTTAGAAAAATAATTGCGTGTAGGCACTTTGTAATGAGGTACGGCAACCTTCATCATCCTCAGAAAGCCAGGTCTCTCGACTATCCGGAAAGGCATCATGTCTTTTGCTATTAAATAGGCGATGGCTGCAGTCAGTTCTTAAGCCTTTTGGGATGCAGGCACATAATCGGTCTGTTTTTGGAATGCTTGCTCAAGTGTCTGTGTCACTGATGATCCAGTAGCGGTACTCCGTTGCCTCGCTGTCTGTCCCACTGCTCCTCTCTGTAAACAAAAATAAAATATATTAAAAAAATATCCATGTCATTATTGTTTTGAATCATTATCATTATTCAACTATTCATATCAATATACATATGATGTGTTTGCCTATACCTTTTTTTTTTCTAACGCCAAAGAAAAGGATTGGAAAAAATTTATTATCTCACAGGGCATTTTAAAGGAAGTTCAAGGCATATTTCCCATTAATTCCAATATTTCATTATAACTATGCATTGTTGATCACTTTGAGGGTATTAAATGTACTAATTATAGTGCCAGAAATGTGTTACAGTTTCAGACAACTAAAAAAAAAACTATATCAGGAAAATATTATCGTCCTCGGTTTGTGTCCTTCAAGTTCATATGATACATCATTGCAGGTTAGGGAAAATGTCATCAAGCAGTAACCATTATTAAATTCATAATAATAGGGTGAGCAGTGGCGACCAACTCATCTGTGCCATGGGAGCCATAATGCATAACATCATTTTAATATGGGGGTGTCCGTGACACGGTTTAAATGCTGGCAGAGGACGCTGCGGCTGCATTCTCCCTCAACCAAAAGTCCTCACGTCATGCATTTAAGCTAAAATGCTAATGTTAACTAACCTTGCACTGTCACGTTGCGGGTGTAGGAGTAGATGGACCATGTGTGGTGGAGCAGATCCGGAGGCAAAAAGGCAGGCATGGATAAAGAAAAAATGATTTAATGGTAGAGCGGGAACGAACGGCCCGAAACAACGATGACAAACAAACCACAATGATCTGACCAAGACTGATACAATGAGGGAGGTATAAATACACAGGGCAAATGAGGAACACATGGGCAGGTAAACAAGGGGCAGGTGAAAACAATAAGGACTAATCAAGGGCAGGAGAGAGACACAGTCAGGGAGGCAGGGGCAGACCGTGACATGCACTGGCTGTAGAGACGTGGGTGATGGTCACGCAGATGTGCCATTAGATTCGAAGTGTTGCTGCCTTTTGCAGACACTTGTTTCCTGCACGTTCTGCAAACGGGATAGCAGTCTTCTATTAACTGTCCCTTAGCATTTTTCAGAAATCCAAAATATGCCCATACTTCCGATGTGGTCTTCTTTGAGGGCTGATGGATGTCCTCGGTGCTGCCGTCTCCTCCTTCGGCCATTATTTCAGCTTCAAAGTTTTGGTTGCAAACTAAAAAGTGCGTGTGCGCGGGAACTTCAGCAGAAGCGACGGTGGCTGGTAAGGGTCACCGCGCCTAAACCGCGGCCACGGTAAACCCACCGAGATAATTTAGTTTTTTAAAAACAAGACAGTTATTTTTATTGTCAACTTTTTTACCGGGGTTTACCACTATACCGGTTACCGTGACAACCCAATTCAGCACATAATCCTGAAAAATGCATGTTGAATTATGTGGGAGAAAACAGGCAATATTGGCTACTCGGATTTAAAATCAAACTTCGTTTGAACAGAAATTTCATCTTCTTTCAAAACAAGTGCGTGCATAGTTTTTTTGCTCTCTGTGATGCCTTTGCACAACCAGACTAGTTCTCTCTGTAGACAGAGGACAAATCTGGCAGGCCAGGCCACATTTTGGAGCTTCTGACCATAAGCCATTCTTCTATTGCTGGAACTTCAGAATAAATTCTGGGATGGGGAAATTGACCAGGAGATAGAATCTCCCGGCCCTCTCAGCTGTTGTTCGTCATTCAAATTAAGCCCTTGCAGACCTTGGGCAGACATCATCATATCACGACTGCTTTGGCAGTGAGTGATGTCACCGATCAGCTCCAAAAAGCATCCACAGTAACATTAATAACATTAAAAGCATTTATTCTGTCGAAGTACATAATTTAATCCTTTCAGAGGATGAGTGCAGCTGTGTGATGGAAAATGTGGTGTTTAATGACCAGAAGAAACTCAGTTTTTAACTGCGCTCTGTGAGAAAACGAAGCCCCAAGAATGAAGTCGTTGTGGGGAAAATTCCCAGTTTTGGGAGTTTAGTAATGGCTGTGGGGGAATTCCACTGTGTTCAGCTCAGCTACTCTACCGGGCCGTTCCAAGTACCTACCCCTGACCAAGTACTCAGAAAGTTCCTGAAAACAGCCGTGAAGTGGAGTGAAGTAGAGACACTCCCATGTTGGGAAGTTCTTGTAAATTTACCTTAAAATTCTGATAATAGAAACACACCTATTTTGTTCTGACTCTGGTTTGGCTCTGCTAAGAAGAGGCTCTGCAACATAAAATAGATTAGTCTGTAAGAATGTTTTCAAAACTCAAGCCTCATTTGGGGGCTTCTGTGGCAAGAAGGAACAACAGGAGAAGCCACAAAACCTTGTTGAGAAGGCAACAGTTGCAGGTAAATTAATTAACCAAGAATAATGACTCAAATTCAACCCTACTGGGAGATGAGTGGGAAATAACCAAAGTTAGCCCTCGCAGGAGACACCCAGCAGTCGCCCTCCTGCCCACAACAGGACAACAACAAAGACCAATAATCAGATAACCTGGATTAGGGCTGCTCAATTAATCGAATTTTAATCACGATTACGATCTGAGTTTTGAACGATTATAAAAAACAAAACAAGCCGATTATTTGCTCCTCCCGCCTGCGCTGCCCCGAGTTCCAAATGAAGCGCTCCTCCCACAGTGTTGCCAACTTTGTGACTTTGACGCTATTTCTAGCAGCTTTTCAGACCTCCTTCTTGACTTTTTAACTTAAAAGTACCTGGCGAACACCTCAGAAACATCTCTGGTAACCCTTAGCTACTTTCTGGATAACTGTCGTCGACATTTCCTGCAGGTTAGCTAAACACTCCGCCTGCTCTCTGGACCGTTCCTCAGGACATTATAGGAAAGGGAAAGATGTAGTGATGTGTCAGTCACTAAAGACAGCTCTCGGAGCTGACTCCTTGTTGGATTAACCAGAGTGAGTGACACACACACCGCACCTGCGGGCTCCTGAGCCACTAAAAACGGCTAAATGTGCGTGTGCAGCGTGCTAAACACACGTGCAGCTAGCCCCGATTGCTGTGAGACCGGGTTGGGGGGTGGGGGGTGCAGCTGTGGTTGGGACAATTATTACATTAACTGATGGACTTGTAAATAAATAGTTTATAAATAAGGTAGAAATAAGTTCCTCACGCTGATAAATAATAACTAATCTCTCTGAGGACACGGTGCTAGTGCACGCTCCTACAGCACCTTGACATGACTCAATAAATGCTATGCAAAATTTTGTGAACATCAATTTATTTGCATTTATTTGTTATAAATGCCACTGTATAATTCTTGCTGTCAGTATTTGCAAGATATTGGTATTTGGGTCTGTACTGGTTAGACTTACATGAGTTAAACCAAGGTCTATAGCCCTTGGGTCATAGACTAGGAGCTATAAGTATATTGGTCATTTTATACTGGGAACCAGGAGTTCTTTTAGTGATCATCTTGTTTCTTATTTTTGTCCTGATTGTGCCCTGAGCAATTTTATGACTGAATAAAAACAAATAAAATCAACATAAATTGAAAAATCGTCCTAAATAATCGTGATCTCATTTTCAGTCACCATAATCGTGATTATTATTTTTGCCATAATCGAGCAGCCCTAACCTGGATGTTCACTTCACACATCCACCTAACACTGTTTTGTATTAGCAAAGCTCACTAGATTAGATTAAGAAAACAAAAGGGGAGAAAGCACAACAAAGTGTAGCTAAGAAGGCAAACAAAAACCACAGCTGCTTCCCAAAATACTTAGTTATCTAATGTCCAATCCCACTCTGATTGTAACTGAAGATCAGTAACTCTCCCCCAAGATCCTAAAGACCTATAACTTTAAGACAAGATGAAACACTGGTTCTGAAATATCCTTCCAAAGAGCCAAATACCTAAGCAGCGCATCCTGTGAAGCAGGAAATACCAGCGGCCTCTCTTGTAACCTGCTGCTCATCAGCTAATCCTCTGCAGCTGTGGTGAGAAGAGCTCATTCTGACCCCAGCGCTGTCCTTGGTGCTGATCAGCGCTGCTCTCCTTCTAATGGTGTTGTCCATGGAGCTGATCTTCCTTGCGCCCCTTGTAGTGGAGCTGTCCGATGTGCTGAACCTCAGAGGGAGCATATAGCACCGCAGTCGTTCTGCCGCCAGCAGGTGGTGCTTGTTTGTGTTTATTTATTTGGCAGATGCTTTTATCCAAAGTGACTTACAGTTTATAACCTATCAGGCATGTTGTGATCTGTGGGGGAAACCGGAGTACCTGGAGGAAACCCACGCATGCATGGGGAGAACACGCAACTCCACGCAGAAAGACCACAGCCGAGTTTCAAACCTGCAACCTTTGTGCTGCGAGGCAACAATGCTAACAACTGCGCCACCATGCAGCCCGGCTTGTAACAACCATGTTGTTATTTCTTCATAAAAAACACCCCAAGGCAGTGTTTGGCTTCATGCACACATTTTCTTGTCTCAGCTGCTGCTTCCCTCCAGGGCCACAACTTTTTGCTAATCAATTGCAGACAGCTGGATTGGGCTGTTACTACTTAACCCCCCCCCCCCTTTTATTTATTTATTTTTTCCCAGGGAAGCTTGAGTCCAGTTCTCTGCTCCTCTGGACTGTAAAAACTAACACCCAGTTTCTCCACGTAGCTCCACAGTTGTGACAAAGGTATTAATGTTCTCATCTAGTCTGAACTTTAAATGATGCCTAGAACCCCAAAGCGTATTTTTGTCTGCAAGAGGATTTCTGACCAGTCTTCCTGAAGAAGAGTTAACTCAGTAGAAATGGTTGGATTTGATCTTCAGGAGCTCGCAAACACTGAGCTAGAATGAGACCATCATTTCTCAGAATCCTTGCTAAACCACCACCAGTACCGGAGCTGGTTTTCAGACAGATTACTTCTTCAACACAGCTTTTCCAAGTGCTTTCCAGTGGTGAGTGCAACAAAAATGTTAGCCACTGGCTGAATGGTTATATAGATGGTGGCGACGGTGGGTTAAGTTGAGGAGTTAAGTACTCGCCCCGTAATCGGTGGTTGCAAGTTCGAGCCCCGCTCAGTCTGTCGCTGTCGTTGTGTCCTTGGGCAAGACACTTAATCCACCTTGCCTGTTGGTGGTTGTCAGGGGGACCGGTGGCACCAGTGCCTCTGTCAGTGCGCCCCAGGGAAGCTGTGGCTACAATGTAGCTCATCACCACCAGTGTGTGAATGGGTGGATGACTGATTGTGTCGAGATGAGTCGTAAGCTTGGAACTTTGGCTGAGATTCAGGCTCTGGCACAAAAGGTGGATTCCATCAAGGAGCGAGTTGACGGATCAGCACGGATTGGGAATGATTAATTACACCATTAATGGATCTAGAGGGATTGTAGACCAACAGAACATAAGGCAGAGAGGAAATTATCTCTGTCCGTCTCCAAAACAATTTTTATCTGATTCTGGTACCCTTGGAGCCTGTGAGGCTGAAGTGATAACTCCCCCAGAAGAAATGGGGAATGTGGCCGTTGCTATGGAATCTCTTTCTCCCTATCCCAGCCTGGGCGGGACTGTGACCGGTGAAGGCCGTGGGACCGTCTAGGAGTCACTGTGCTCTCTAACCCATTATCTCCCTCCCCTGTCCAAATGGAGGTGATGAGCGCTGAAACTCTCATTTCCCTCTGGGATTAGTAAAGTATTTTTGAATTGAATTGAATGAAGCACCTTGGGGGGGTTGTAGAACTCTTCAAGAAGGGACTTTACAAATACAGGCATTTTACCTTTTACTATTTTTACCATTTTGGTTGGTGGGCATCAGGAACGGACTGGAACATGTCGGTGGGGATCTGTGGGCTTTCATCTAATCCATGAGTCTTATTTCTGGGTAGAAGGAATGGCTCAGACAAACAAAAAAATTGCACCTATTGTAAAAGCAATCAATTCTCTTCATAAAACAGGAACTCGGAGCAAAGCCGTGTCTGAATCTGTGGCTGCTCATCTCGTTATGTCAGTCAGTCATTAGTCGCATAGTATTTACTGCTTTTAGGTCTTCCATTAGTTATTACAACAAACATATTCATTACCTGCTCAGTCTTTTCACCCCGTCATTTTTTAAATCTAATTTCATTTGTGAATTTTCAATTAGATTTTACAATTTGTTGGAGTAAGACTTGTAAAAAAAAAAAGATGTTTCCATTTTTTTATATTACGGCTCCACAGGGTCAGTGCTGTAGCAGTTCCCTTCTGCTTTTATGGCAGCTCTCTGTGCATGTGTCCTTTTTGTGACCGATTGATCAAATAGATTACTAAGTTAGTGTTTACATTTAATCATTCATAGTCTAAAGTTTTAATCATCTGTAAACATCTCAACTCTGTAAGCTGTTGACATAAATCAGTGAACTCTAGATGGTATTTACTTAAATATTTGTGATTTTACCGTAATCTAGCAAAATAGCATTCTGCACTTAAGCTTGTGGCAAAGCCAGTCTGCCAGTGTGGTGATTGTCCATTTGGAACAAAAGTGAAACTTCATCTCCTAGCATCCAACCTCTCCCTGTTCTGGACTCTCGTTCCGACTGCCGAGTCTTTCTGTCTTGTGTTCTGATGCAAAACAGCTGGCCAGTCTAACAACTATTTTCACCTGGACTGTTCTTTGAGTCAAGAACAGATAGAGGTAGCCAAGTTTATTTAGAAAAAGGATGTATTTTTATTTTCTTTGATGGAGTATGGCTGACTGCCCCGTTGGCTGACGTCCGTGGTGATGTGTGTGTCATGTTGTTTGTTATCTAATAGCAAGCGGAGAAAATTAGAAAGAACGTAGAACCTGAACCATGACTGAGAGCCATCCCACTGCCAAACAGGCAGCAGGCAAGGTGCATTGTGGGTAACCGGTTTTTAGTTAGCATGGCATTATAGCAGAAGCTATAATGCGACCACCTGTGAGAATAAAACTGCAAGGCTTGTCTTCAGCATTCAGACATAAATTCTGATTGCTTCACAGGTGGACAGGACACGGTAAAAAAATAAAATCACAAGTCTTCATTAAGTCCTAGTTCTAAGTGATATCTCGCATAAACACAGAGCCAGCCAACAGTGAAAAGACGTTAATGAACACAGAGGAAATGCCGACGGACAGTAAAACAGACTGGTCTGTGGATAATGATGCCGCCAACAGCGTCAAGCTCTAAAGACTGTAGGAGTAGTCGAAACATCAGCAAAAAAGAAGATAAAACAACCCTTTTCTGTGTTAAAAAAAGAACCAAGTAATGCAGTCAGAAGAAATACACAGAATGAAGGCACAAAGATGTTTCATGTAATGTCTTTAAAACAAGTCAAAAAGAGGCTCAGTAGTGTGTGTGGCCTCCGTGTGCTTCTATGACCTCTTTACAACGCCTAGGCATACTCCTGATGAGGTGATGGATGGTCTCCTACACCAGCATATGGTCTCATCTCGGTACCTAATAGCAGTCAGACTTGCTGGTGAGCACATGGAGGGCTGTGCAGCCATACCATACCAATTTATTTCTATTTTATTTAGATTAAAACCAGCATGGGAGCTGACCAAAGTGCCTCCCAAAAACAACATAAAATACAGGCAAATCAGTCAGTCAAAGCAAATAAAAACAGCAATCAAAGCATACAATAAAAAAGTTAAGAATAACTTAAGAGTTACAATCAAAAGTCAAATCCTTCATCTGTCAAAAATGTACCTACACGAGGATCGGTGTGAAAGATGTCGAGCCATTCCATGTGACCTGAGTCATGTGTTATTCGTTTTTGGGGCCAGTACTCAACAGTTCTTTCTGGGGCTCGCTGAACCCAGGTTAGCATGAACCTCTATTAGCTATTTTTGGGCCCAGTTGATACCATCTTGTAGAGCAATAGTGAAGCGTCAATGACGTCGACGGCTCGATTATGTAAAAGCACTTAACGCATTTCGTTGTCTAATCATTTTTATTTTTGTGGCAATTACGGTTGGTATGATCTGCGTTCGGTGTTCTAGCAATTTTTGAGAGGAGAAACATTGAGGTGTCCTGTATTTTAGTCTATCTAAATTTGTGTTTTATTTCCTCATCAATTTACCTCAGCCTTGAAGCTGCCACAGGTCATGTCATTTTTTTTTCTAGTTAAGAATTAGAAAACTGCACATGCCTTTTTTTGGAAAGTTGCTGGTCGCCTCCACGTTTGACTTCCTGTCCGTCCCTGTTCTGGAAGTGAAGCGTGTAAAAAAAATGGACCCAATGCCTAAATTTAGCAGAGTAAGAGAGGGACACGTCTAGCCAGTTGAAACAAACTCATAGAAAGGGCGAATTTTAGCTGCGGGTGAGATATCCAAATTTTAAATCTTACATTCCTGAAAATTGAGCTGAGTGAATCTGCTCCACCCATGTTATCTAAAGCTGAAACTAATCTGCACAAAGATATATGTGCTTCAGTAAGTCACTCCCAGAAGGTAAACACATCTCCTCTCCTCCTCCCTTCATACACACCATCAGCTGGCAATAAGAAGGAAGTAGAACTCTTTCCCATATGCACAGGATGTTTTAAATCCGATGACCTTTGGGTCAGTTGAAGTTTCATTGCAAAGTACTATCATGCTCGCATTTCGTTACACCAGGCTACACTATAACATCACAATGCATGCACACCTATTGAGTACTATAATAATTTATTTATTCTAAAAACCCTGGTAAGGGATGTTTTTCTGTATTTGGAGCATCAGAAAAAGTTTTATGGTGGAGGTGATGTTTTAAAGTCACTGAGAAACTGCATGCATGCAGTTTGTTGTTTTGCTGCTAATACAGTAGCAGGTGCAGCTGCATATTTTTGCAATAAAAATGTTATGTTGTAATGGAATTCATGCACTAGTTTTTGTTTGCTTTGAACCCAGAGCAGACGTCACACGCCAGACGACATCAACATTGCATACTTTAGTATTTGTTCATTTATTGCAAGTAATATCGATATCGCAATATTAAAGGGACTTTACGGAGTTTTGAATTTTTATGCTCACGATTGCCCCCTCAGGCCAAAAGCGTAACGGCAGCTTCAATAGTAGGCTCGTGCACGAGGCGCACATGCTGTACGTGCACACTCCTTAACGAAAATAACAGCTGAGACAGTCCCGTGTGTGTGTGTGTGTGTGTGTGTGTGCGTGCGTGCGTGCGTGTGTGTGTGTGTGTGTGTGTGTGTGTGGCCCGGAGGACAGAGGACATGAGAACACGCAGCTAATTAATTAAATAATTTGGTTCTGTACCTTTCTCTTCAGCACAGCCGACAAAGGTTTAAGATGGGTCAGTCCGTCAGCTTCACAGAGCTTCCCTTCCCTTACTTGAAAAATTGTTCCAAAATGAAAGTTGAACCCACACCTTTTTTATCTGTGAATTCAATGCCGTTCGGCTAGTCTTTAAAAAAAAATTGGGCATCTTACTGTAAAAAAAAATCCCCATTAATTTAAAAAATAAACTCTAAATAAATTATGCTCACATCCAGAATCAAACCCGGATCTCCTGCACGGGAGTCCGACATCTTACTAGGTGAGCTAAGAAGTCAGTAACGTCTTTCGTATCTGTAACTTTTATATCCTTGATGACAGCTGAAACAACGTTCAAAGAATGGTTCGGAGCGAAAATGGCTATTTTGTTGCTAATTTGCAGGAAATATCTAGAAGAAAGTAGCTAGGGGTCCTCAGAAATTTAGCTAGGTTCATCACTAGGCGTTAGGAACAGCGACAAAGTTGCTGAGTTGGCACTACCTCACTCTCTGCTGCTAAAGCTACTGATAGCAAATGCTACGGGCGATGCCTGAGCGTGAATGCGCATGAAGCAGCCTGCTCGACCCGAGCATCTCTCTTTTTCTGTGATTTTACAGAAAAACAGGCAATCACAGTAAAAATGCCAGGGCTCATTCTACCGGACCAGGGCATTGCAGGAGAATGTATGAAGAAGAAATTTATTATTTCTATGCATGTTTTGGCTGTCACACTTCCATAATGCCCCTTTAAGCACTGTTATTGAATATCGCAGGTTTTCCTAATATCGTGCAGCCCTAATTATGTAATTATCTTAATGTAAAATTGCTAAATACTCTTGCGTGATATCTTGTGTGCTACTGCTGCTGTCCTGCTGTACCTGAGCTGTTGCAATAATGCCATTTCCCCACTGAGGGACAAATACAGGTATTTTCATTCTTATTAAACCAGTTTTCTACACCTTTAATGCGACCTCAGAAACACAGATGTTCTGATATCTAGACCTCTGATGGAGAGCAGCAATTATGAAGTTTCCCCTGTGAAAATAAAGGGGGCTACCCTCAGATAATGTGGGAAGACTTTTGGTGTTTTTATGTAAATCCATATCTTCGACTTACCGGAGGAAGTCTTGGTGTCCTTTTACTGTTTAGTTGCTTTACAACTTTGTATATATTTATGTCACTGTACGATTATTTAGCCATCAAACATATCAAGATGACACCTGAGTGTCTCACTGTCTTCATGGCCGTCTATAAAAAGATGGGCAGTTAGTGAATAAGGCTGGGGTGAGATGGAGAGCAGGAACTCAACCATTTTCCTCTCTGATTGTCATGGAGACATGGGGTCATGACAAACGATTAAAATGAGATCCGAGTGTTGACAATGACCGTCCACCAGTCCTGCTTCTCAGCTCTTTGTTTTAGTTAGCTGCCACCAGGTCCAGAAGGTCATTTTACTCGAAGCTTAAACAAATTAATTTTGTGGTTGTCAGTTTATCTGTCAAGTTATTTTAGTTCTTCTGTACTTCCTGTAGGTGTTTGTCTTGTTCTTCAGGTCTGGTCCTTCCCGATTTTATTTTGTAAAGTCTGCTTGACAATGCATTATAAATGCAGTAATTTATTGAATAGAGCTAAATATTTGTTTTTTTCTTTTTCTTTGGAGAAACAAATCTGTGATTGTAGATATGACACTAGAAGAGTTTCATATGTTTACCTTGTGGTTGGTTAGTTGCGCTCTATTTTCTCAGTTGTATAAATTGATCTAATAAATACATTTTAGACCACATCAGCCACAAGAACTGGGGGCTTTTTCGTGATGTGAGCTAATCCCAAAAGCCAGGCTTGCTCTGACAAACACATAGCGGCAGTAGTAATTTCAACAATCTGGTCTTTCTTTTATTAAAGTGACTTGGTGATTAATGCAGAGATTTTCAGAGGGATTTATTTGTTTACCCTCAGACCACACAGAGCTGCTTGTCCCTCCTTGTGTGCTTTAATTATCAGATTCTACCCTTCGTTTCCCTTTTTCTTTATCTCTCGAAGCCTTTCGGATTCTATCTTTAGCAGTAAGTTTCTTGCACGTTTTACAAGCTGTCATGATCTTTTGAAATACCGTCCTTCAGGTGTTGGCTCATATGATGTAGCTCAGAAACCTGCTTAAATGTGTTGTGTTGTCAAAGTAAATTATTGTCACGCATGTTAATGTGTGGTAAATCAATGTGTTTAAAAGGCAAGAAAACTCTCAAAACATGAAGAAAAATTTGGAAAAGACACAATAAAACTTGATCATGTCTGTGTATGATGTGTCAGAACTAACATTTGGGATTGTTTTCCAATCCAAATAATACAAGAAAAGGTATTCCTGTTGGAATTATATGGATTTCTGCACAAATTGGTCATAAATTGTAATCTGATCTTCATCTAAATCACAATAGACAATCCTAGGGTTGGGCATCGAGCATCGATTGGAACCAGTTCCAACTGTTGGTTTTTCCGGGAATCGTTCAAAGTTTTTTTATTTGATTCCTAGAATGCCGACTGGAAGAGGAATCCGCGGCCGATCTCCGTGAAAAATAAACGTGATCTGCAAATTGTGATCAACGCTTTTCTGAGCTGATCACACCAGCTGTCTGTGTGCAGCACGAGTCCCCCCTCCCCCCACCCAGATATAAACAAGCGTGTCTGTTTATATCCGTACTCCGTAACGTAAACTTTAACTCCTGCAGCTTAGAGGAAATTTCTTAAATACGTCAACACGGTGGAATTTGGATTTAATAGAAGCTTTAAAGAACAAACTGGACGGTGTGAGGTGAGTTTGTCTCACTGCAGAAATAACAACACACACGGAGCGTCACCAGTCAGATGCAGCCGCTCACCAACACTCGTGTGTGTGTGTGTGTGTGTGTGTGTGTGTGTGTGTGTGTGTGTGTGTGTGTGAACTGACACAGTCTGCTGAAATGGATCGAGCTTTTAAAAAGGCATGCAGGGCTCTGGGAACTGTGGGGTTAACACAAAACAGTCATCAAGCGTAACTAAAATATTTCAGACAAAAGGAGACTTCCTGCGTTATTACACAACATTCATTTCTTGACATATAGGGTGCACATCAAAGCAGATCATCATTATGCATCTTCACAAAAGGGAACTTCATGCACCATTACACAACTATCATCTTGACATATAGGGTTGTTAAAGATCATATCACAAAAGGGACTACAGACAATACGAGTGTTTGATATATACAACACAAGTTTGACGAAAGGTGGGTTGGGGTAAGGGCATAAAGGTCATAAAACAATACACCTGTCAAGTTTGATTAATGCTGGGGTGGGGGTAAAGGGCATAAAGATCATAAAACAATACACCTGTCAATTTGATTTTTGGTGGGAAAGGTCATAAAGGTCAAAGAACAATAGACCTGTCAAAAAGTTTGATGAAGGGTGGTGTGTTATATCTCTGCTGAGTGATTCTGAAGGCAAGTGGTCACAAACTGCTGCTTTTCATAGATCCCCCAGGTCATTTCCTTTGACAAAAACAGACTGTAGAAGCTCCATTTAGACGGGGAAATGGCAGAAAAGCCCACACGAAAAGCTGTCAGACAGAGATAAGTCACAGCTTATTTTGCCTCTGTAAATTGGCACTTTGACTTCCTGAATGTTTTTGTTGCTGGCAGTGCTGCAGCAAGTTGAAGAAGACTGATAATATAATTTCCCTCCGATGATGCTGTCCTGCTGGTGCCTCATGCATATGCAGCTCATGAGCTGGTGATTCCTCACTAAAACCCTAAACAACCATCTGTCACTTGTGGTTCAGCAGACAGAAATCACTTCTTGATGACTAGGGATGGGTACCTTTGACATTTGAATCGATCCGGTACTAATTCCCGGTACCTACAAATCGATACCGGTACTTAACGGTACCAATTTTCGATACTTTTGAGTTTTTATTTTAATTCTCTTTTATAATTAAACATATATTTTTCTCTATATATAACAATATTTGATAAATATCACGATAAATAACATTCAACTGTTTGTATTTTAACATCGTCCTTGTAGTTTTATAAGCTGATAATTAAACTGAAGCAAACATCTTTACTGTGAACTAAATTTACTGTGTATCTTCATTCCTTTTGCCGTCTTTTTTGATTTGATTTTTCCTACTGGGAAGTTAGAATTTCTGAGGAGAAAGCGAACGCACCATTAGCTGATAACAACAGTGGCAATGGAAGCTAACATATTAAGCTAACGTTATCTTTAACAGTTTATTTAACTGCTGGAGCAGATTAAAACGATGATGCCTCACACTTAGATCGTTGTCGCTGGTTTCTTCTTCACCCAATCATCCGTCGCTTTTAGTAAAGTGAAGCCAAACTTTAGAGCGCGTTCATGTTCTTCTAGTCGGAAATTCGGAGTTCCGAGGAGAAAGCGAATGCACCATTAGCGAAACGGAAGCTAACATATCAAGCTAACGTTATCTTAAACATTTTATTTACCTACCGGAGCAGATTAAGATGAGGATGTCTCACTTAGATCATTGTCGCTGGTTTCATCACCCAGTTACCCATCACATTTAGTGAAGTAGACCCAAGCGTTAGCGTGCGTTCTTTCTACCATGCTGCTCTGTTTACAACTCACTCGCAAGGACCGACGACATAACGCTCTTGCGCATGCGCAGCTGTCTAGGCAAGTTCTCGTTATGATGGACGGGTACCGAAACGAGGCACTGTTTGAAATGACGTGAATCGGTGCTCGGTCGGTACTATGGAATTCGGTCGGTACCTTAAAAAGTACCGAATTCGGTACTCATCCCTATTGATGACCATCGTCATCTGCACACATGATACAGTACTGAGGGAGTTGCTTTGCTGAGAATTTATCATTTATTTAGAGTTGCAGTATTGGGACAAAGCTGTAGATTCCATGTGTGTCAGCTGTGCTGTCGGGAATATATGTAACGTCATGTAATGGCCTGATTTTGAGACTCACAGGTCAGATACACAGCCTGGGTCACCTTGCCCTGGCTATGACTCAAGTCTGCAATAGAGTCCTTCACTCCTTTAATCTATGCAGCTGTCTGCTTATCTGACTGCTATTCCATCCACAGCAAGAAGAGGACATTTCAAGATTTAAAATAATCGTTTAAATAAACTCTTTTTACTGCTAATCATCAAGGTTCATTATAACAGTGTTTAATTACCGAAATGAATTATTATTGTTTGTTTAATAATTATTTATGAAAATCAGTAATGTTTAACTATGACAAGAGTCATGTGCACTTACGCTCACACAGGTCACAGTAACTAGGTTAAAGGTAACTTACGCTCACATGATCTTTTCCCATAACACCAGAACGTTCTGAGCTGCTTTTTAAGATCAAGGTAAACTTGTTCAATTTGGGGTTAAAAACAAACGTTTTCACATATTTTCCATGCAGTTTTTTTTGCCAGTTCCTCTTCTGAAAGGTAGACAATTGTTTTTCTCTTTCCGTCAGAAAATCTTATTATTCTCCTAGTTTGGCCCAGCACAGTTCACTTCCCAATTACAGCAACAGCCTTATATCATAACCACATAAGTGGAGAAAATGTTCAGTAGCAATGAGAGAATTTGCTGTTGCATTTAAGTGATGTTACAACCCTAGTGACAACCCTAGTAAACACTAACACTTGTCAAAACGGCAAATTTGACCACCGACTCCAGAGGGTTAAGCAAGAGGACAAACCTGACCCCAGACCAAATTTTTACCTTCCTCTGCCTTTCTGTCACCCATTTCAAACACAACAACATGTTTTACCTGCAAAAACATAGATGCGCCACGAGCTCCCCACTATCACCTGTCGTTGCCAACATTTACATGGAGGAAGTGGGAAACAGTAGCCTAGTGAACTAGACCAAATTCTTGCTCCGCAGCTCCTACCAGGACTCTGGCTAGCCAATCACAGCTCTCTAGAGGGGTTCCAAACACATAAAGAGCTGTGATTGGTCCATAATGGTGGGCCAATCATAGTGCTCTATCTGCTTAGTGAACAAATCACAGAGCTTTATCCGCTTTGTGGGCCAATCAGGGCACTCTATATGCCTGGTGGGTGGGATGATGCAACAGAGTGAAACAAGAGTATGTCACATTCTTTGTCCAGTGGAATGCGGAGATCATTTGAAGGACAACGGTAGAACCCGCCCCACAACCGAGAGCCGGCAATGGAGTGTTGCCAGACTAAATAATACATTTATTTAGTCTGGCTTGCCAGGCTAGGGAAACAGAGCATTGAACTCCTACAATGTAACAACACCAAGCCACTGGTTCAGGTATGTGGATGACACCTGGGTCAAAATTCTCACTCAAGTAATAGAATGCTTCACCAAGCACATCAGTGCCATGGAGGGAGGATGCCCACAACAACATACTGCCCTTCTTGGACTGTGCTGCGCAAATTCAACAAGATGGAAGTCTACAGGAAACCAACTCACACAGACCAGTATCTGCATTCCCACATGTGCAATTCATTTTCATGCCCTTTCTGGAGCTCTGCATCCACACTACAGCAGATGTAAATGCTCTGTTTGAACTCAATGATTTCTGATCTATGCAAAAGTGGACCGTATCTATTCTGCATTCAGTGTGAACGAAGCTTCATGCCCTCTCTCAGTAGCAGAGCATCGTGCAGCTGCAGCCCTGCTCTGGTTTTCTTCACGTAGTGTTCCTTAACCCTGGTCCTCAGGGGTTAGAGGCCAGACCCGAGGTGCACACCAGCTGGTTGTAATGTGATCACTGACCACTAGTTACTGGTTGGGAACCCCTGCTCTAGATCAGTGGTATTAAGTAGGTGGCCCAAAAGCCTCTTTCTGGTTCCCGGAAACCCCCCCCCCCCCCAGTGACCCATCTACTCTGTTAAAATGTTCCAGGAGGAACACCACATAACTCTCAATAACAAATATTTCAGTCACCTCTCAGAATTTTTTCATACAGCACCCTGAGGTTACCTGAGGTTACAGGCCACAGCTGTAAGCAAACTAACAGATGCAAGAAACAAAGACCCTCAGCTATTCGTGCATTGCATCAAGACATTTCACTGAAACCAGCAATGGACCACCAATGCTTTAAATCCACCATTTATCTTTGAAAAATACATTTTTCAGAGTTAACCTAAAGATAGCCAGTTGCATTGAGCTAATCTTTTCTGGTTATAAAAGGCATTTGTCCGATAGTGAGCTATCTCTTTATAATGGTGCCACAAGCTTTCATCTTATCAATGGCTCTAATGTTCATGTTCAGGGCGATGGTGGCACAGGAGTTAAGTGCTCGCCCCGTAATCAGAAGGTTGCAGGTTTGAGTCTTGCTCAGTCTGTCGCTGTTGTTGTGTCCTAGGGCAAGACACTTAACCCATGTTGCCTGCTGGTGGTGGTCGGAGGGACCGGTGGTGCCAGTGCTTGGCAGCCTCGCCTCTGTCAGTGCGCCCCAGGGCAGCTGTGGCTACATTGTAGCTCATCCCCACCAGTGTGTGAATGTGTGTGTGAATGGGTGAATGACTGATTGTGTTGTAAAGCGCCTTGGGGGGTTCCAGGACTCTAGAAGGCGCTATATCAAATACAGGCCATTTACCATGTTATTATCCTTTTTGCTGTCCCTCTATCCTCCGCTCTGTCTTGTTAACTCTTCTGTGACATCTCTCTCTTTTTCTGTAGTTTAGTGTGCTTAACATAATTTTCATTATTATCTGCTCCTCAGGTTAACAAGCAGCAGCTTCAGACTGTCAAGGAGCACTTCCTGGCCTTCATCAATGGGGAAACTCAGATTGTGGCTGATGAAGCTTTCTGTAACGCAGTCAGAAGCTACTATGAGGTAAGATGAGGTGATTTCTCTGTATCAGGAACCGATTGGCCTGAATCAATCCTTTCTCTTCCTTTATTGGTGACATGACAACATGTGAGAACTTCTGATAATATTAAAGATCACACTAAATAATATTGTTTCTTCGTTTTGGTCTTGAAGTGCCTACAAAACATTTATTCATACAATAATTGGACCACCTTTTAACCCAGGTTTTATTGTAATCTTTTGTTTACTATTTCACCACAGGTACCTATTGATTGTGTATGCTTTAGGGGTGTTACTATCAGCTTGGCACATATAGAGGATGAAATTCATGCCAATTCTTTGCTGCATAAAAGCTCAAGCTCACCCAGGTTGGATGGAGAGCCTCTGTGAGCAGCATTTTTCAGGTCCTGCCACAGATGCTCACTGGGATTTAGATCTGGACTCTGACTGGGGCGTTCTAAGATGAATATGTGATCTAAAGCATCCCACATTAGCTCCTGCTGTATGTTTAGGGCCATAGGCTTGTTGGAAGGTGAATCTTCCCAGTCTGAAGTCCTTTGCAGCCTCCTACAGGTTTTCTTTCAGGATTGTCCTGTCTTTAGCTCCACCCTGCTGAAGAAAAGCATCCCCACAGCATGGTGCTGCCTCCACCATGTTTTACAGTGGGGTGGGGTGTTCAGGGTGATGAGCAGTGGCACTTTTCAATAGTTTTTAGGCTCAAAAGTTTGGTCTGACCAGAGAACCTTCCACATGTCTGCTGTGTCCCTACATGGCTCCTGGCAAACTGCAACCAGGACTTTTAATGTCTTTCTGTCAACAACGGCTTCTTCTTTTCACTCCTCCATTTAGGCCAGAGTTGGGGAGTGCCCAACTTACAGTTGTCCTGTGGACGCACGCTCCCACCTGAGCTCTGGATTTCTGTAGCTCCTTCAGAGTGACCATGGGCTTTTTGGAAGCTTCTCTAATAGGGTTGTCACGGTAACCGGTATAGCGGTAAACCCCGGTAAAAAAGTTGACAATAAAAATAACCGTCCAGTTTTTTAAAAACTAAATTATCTCGGTGGGTTTACCGTGGCCGCGGTTTCGGCGCGGTGACCCTTACCAGCCACCGTCGCTTCAGCTGAAGTTCCCGCGGCGCGCACACGCACTGTTTAGTTTGCAACGGCACCAAAACTTTGAAGCTGAAATAATGGCCGAAGGAGGAGACGGCAGCGCCCAGGACATCCATCAGCCCTAAAAGAAGACTAAATGGGAAGTATGGGCATATTTTGGATTTCTGAAAAATGCTGAGGGACAGTTAATAGAAGACGGCTATCCCGTTTGCAGAACGTGCAGGAAAAAAGTGTCTGCAAAAGGCAGCAACACTTCGAATC
>SSNQ01034716.1:963219-974625 GCA_006942095.1 Nothobranchius kuhntae
GGAAATACATTGGTCTGTGTGCATTGCATGAATATAATGTACAAGTTTCACGTTTTGAATGGAATTACTGAAATATTTTCAACCTTTTGATGATATTCTAATTTACTGGCCAGCACTTGTAGTTATTGGTCAAAATAAACACATAAATTATAAATTACTCCAGTCTGTAGCAAAATGTGAAGCAAGACTCAGCAACTTTTGTAAATCAGAAAAATAGGCAAAGTGTCTAAGAATCTACAGAATTAAAGGGGAGTTATTATTATAGTCTGTCTCTTTAAATTAATTTTTGTGTTTGGGGGGGGGGTCTCCAGCCAGCCAGTGTGTGTGTGCGAGTGTGTGTGTGGGGGGTGTTTTTCTGTCCTAAAACATTTTAGGCATTAAGGCACGTAAAGACCTTGTGTTTTTGTAGTTAGCTTTGACCCTGGAAATGAACTGGTTTTTGCTTTTGCGGGACACTGATTTATTGTCTGAGCCACATTTTAGAAGGAAATCATATCAATCAAATCAAATCAAAGATACTTTATTAATCCCAGAGGGAAATTAGTGTTTCAGTACACACAATTTAGAGATCAGACATACATGGGCAAGACACATGACAAGAATATAGAGATAAGAGGGTTACATGAGGATTGGTTCAGGTGGAGGAAAAAAAAGGCACTTCAGAGCTACCCTCCACCGGGAGGACAGCTTTGCTCTGCAAAAAAACACCTCAAACAGACCGATATCCAACAGACTTCAGACAACACAACATAAGTGTCCACTAGGTGGGGTGGTGTGTTTGAGACTATCCTTACTTCAGTTCCTGCAGCCACGATAAGCAGCGCATGTCAGCTCAGTGTGGATCGGGGGAGAAGCATTGAGGGTTGGAGTGTGCAGTGACCCTGGAACGATACGGCAGCCTTCCCGCAGTCCCGCCCAGGCTGGGATAGGAGACAGAGTTGAGTTGCCCAAGCGACGGCACATTCCACATATCTTCTGAGGGGGGAGTTTTCGTTGTAGCCTTGCACGCTCAAGGGCGCCAGATTCCGATTAGAAATTGTTTTGGGGCCAGACAGAGATAATTTCCTCTCTGTCTTACAGTTTGTTGGTCCTTAACATCTCAAAATCCCAATAATGGACATTAAACTATCCCAATCTGTGCTGATTTAACCACTCTATCCTTGATGGCATCCGTCTTCTGTGCCAATGAATGAATCTTGGCCAAAGTTCCAAGCTTACGATTCATCTCGACAATTATGTGAGTCTGTGAATTCACAGCGAGGTGCAATCCATCTCTGAGCTCCGGGATCCGGCCAATATTCCTTGACAGCTCGTTAATTTTCCGTTAAGCCAGGTAGCCTCCAATGCCGATCAGCAGGAAACCCGACACCAACACCACGAATATCCACACGTCTTCACAGTCCTCCACAGACAGCTGGTCTGATCTGTCCCGGAGGGGCATCTGGGAGCCCTTTCTCCCGTTCTCATCGTTGAAAAAATTGTATCAACCGCATTGAGAGACCAACTGACGAGATCCATTTTAGTGAATTTCAGTTTCCAATTTCCAGAAAAATGCAGAAGCAGCCGTGCACCCAGCATACACAGACAGACAAAGGCCTTGAAGGATAAGATATGGAGGAGAGGAGAAGAAAAGCGTCTGCACCCTCCAAGAGCCGGAAGAAATAATTTTATTATTATTAGGTTTGCTCACAACCAAAATAAATACACTATTTTCCTACAGTGGTTTTGTAAACTTAAGCTGCTCTGAGTTTTGACAGAAAATGGTTACGGCTTGATTGACTAACGCACAATGAATTGGATAAGCAACAAGACCGTAAAACATTCAAATGAAACCTCAAATCGTCTGCGACACAGATTAGTTCATCAGGTGAAGTAACGGGGAGAATGTTGATCAAAATGTTTGTAGTTTGAGTTATGGTGAATTTTTGGGGTCACTCACAAATGTGATCTTGTTTAGGCCCAGTGTAAAGGAAGGATGCTTTTAAAAATATCCATTATATTAATTTGTTAACTTATTAAAGAGAAATTTAGCAAACTGAAATAAAATGAATTCATCACCAATTTTAGCTGTCAGATTAGTTCCAGTTGTTCTGGGCACACCAAGATTAGGTGATCAGTCACACTGGCTACAATAACCGTCAGTAACCAATATGATGACCAATGTCATTGTCAATTTTCTGAAGCTCTGTTTTTCTTTGAAAACTGCCACTCCACCATTGGCTGTTTTGTCCGGTTTGACCTTGAAGCACATGCACTGTTGTGGCATTCATGGTGTCACCAGAAATACAAACATCATAGTCAATCACAACACAACTTAAACATTTCAGCACATTTCATAAAAAAATCAACAGAAGTGTTGGTATTTGTTCTGTTACCCGGTGTGCAGCTTGATCAGATCCGGCCCACATCTTCCTGGATTATGTCCTCACAGCAGAGAGCCGATTGGTGACCACTTAAACTATAGCAATTCACTTTTACTTTGACACAGCAATACTTCAATAAAAACAGCGAGGCAGTGATTCAGTTTTTCTTTGGTTTACAGATAAAAAGCTGAGAAATGGTACAAAGTACCAACATGGGACCCAGACTCAGCATCTGCTCACTTCCTCTAATAACCGTCTTCAGGGTCCCTGCCCATTGCAGACTTGAATTTCCCTGAGTGGAGGAAAATCAGGAAACTGTGTGAAAGACATGACTGCATACCACATCTTATTCAAACTGAAACATAGTGAGTCCTTGGGTCTTTGTACCTAAAAAAGTGATTGTGGAATGAGACAAAACAATTAGCCAGATTGTCTTTCAAAGGTTGGGTAGAAATCTGGAGTGAAGTGACCCAGAACATTTAAGACACAAATAATCCAACAGAAGCATGTGCAAAATCTGCAAGGAAGAACCTGCCTTCAATGGAGGTTCAACGGTGATGCTCAAGCATCTTAAACAGAAGCACATATTGGCTAGCCTAGTGAACTGGACCAAATTCTTGCTTTGCAAAGTTTGGTCTAGGCATGCTCCACTGGAACCTCAGCAGCTCCTACCAGGACTCTGGCTAGCCAATCACAGTTCTCTAGAGGGGTTTCAAACACATAAAGAGCTGTGATTGGTCCATAATGGTGGGCCAGTCATAGTGCTCTATCTGCTTAGTGAACAAATCACAGAGCTTTATCCGCTTTGTGGGCCAATCAGGGCCCTCTATATGCCTGGTGGGTGGGATGATGCAACAGAGTGAAACAAGAGTATGTCACATTCATTGTCCAGTGGAATGCGGAGATCATTTGAAAGACAACGGTAGAACCCGCCCCACAACCGAGAGCCGTCAATGGAGCATGGCCAGACTAAATAATACATTTATTTAGTCTGGCTTGCCAGGCTACATATTGGCCGATGACGAAGAGAAACCGTTGCCTCCGTTAGCTAGTTCACCTTTTGTTCCTGGTTAGTGCTGGGTTCCGCCAAGTCTATGTGTGACCAAGGTGTTGGGGAGATCTGTTTTTGTGGTTTAAGGATTGTTCTTGGCTTTTTGCAGATGATGTGGTCCTGTTGGCTTGATCAGACAGTGAACTACAGCTTTCGCTGGAGCAGTTTGCAGCCGACTGTGAAGCAGCTGAAATGAGAATTGGCTCTTCTAAATCTGAGACCATGGTCGTGAGTTGTAAAAGGATAGAATGCCTTCTCCAGGTCAGAGATTATGTTCTGCCCCCAGTGGAGGAGATATATTATTGTCAGGCGCCACACCTGAGCTTTTGTAGGGGAAACACTGATTGTTCAGGAATGAGGTAAAGACGCAGGTATTGTACCAGTCTGTTGTTGTGAAGCGAGAGCTGATTCAGAAAGCAAAAGTCTCAATCTACATCCTAACCCTCATCAACGGTCACAATCTTTGGGTCATGACCGAAAGAATGAGATTACGAATCCAAGCGGCCAAAATTTGTTTTCTCTGGAGGGTGTCTGTGTTCTCCCTTACAGATAGGGTGAGAAGTTCAGGAGGAGCTTGGAGTAGATCTGCTGTTCCTCCACACTGAGAGGAGCCATTTGAGGTGGCTCTGGCATCTAGTTAAAATGCCTCCTTGTTGAAGCTTTCTGGGCATGTCCTACTGGGAGGAGGCCTATAGTCCCAGTATTTGTTGGAGGGACTTTCTCGGCTGACCTGGGAATGCTTTAGGTTTTCCCTGAGGATTAAGTCAATACTTAAGTAAAGTTTATTTATATAGTACGTATCCAGGTGTAGAGTTAGACTACAGATGTATTTTGGGTTTTAATTATGATCTATAAGAAGTGATGATTTTATATAAATATAGAATTTCTACCTGATTGATCTTTTGAATGTTTAACCAGAAGAATTAGAATTCTTTGTTTATTCAGGGATCGTAACACACTTCGTATTAATTCAGACAGTCAAGTTTATAAAATGTAAGAAAATTTATTTTCTAAACAATTAAAAACATGACGACTAGGAAACACTTTATGTGATGGAGGGTTAGATGGAATGTGAGGATGGAATGTGAGGTGTGATGATGTGTGAATGTGATGTTATCAGAACCCTTATATCTGAAGAAACTGAGTTCTGAATGGGAGTGAATTTGGTCTGCTATAATATAAGTGATGGTTTATAAAACCACATCAGACGTAATCTGTTGTGTCTTCGTACCAGCTCGAAAACCCTCGTGGTAGATCCAGAATGTGTTGAAGGCCGTGGACCCCAAAGGTCCCGAAGTCTGTAGGAGAAACCGCAGTACCACTAGACCGGTCTTAGAGTTGTCTCCAGGTCACAACAGGTAGTTATTTGCGTGTACGGAAGGACTCTTAAGGAGTTGTAGCTGTGTCAGCTTTATTCTGAAGGAACCGTTTGCGGTCAGCTGTAGTGTGCAACAGGTTTTGACAGCTTGTCAAAAGATGCAATGGGAAATGAGTCTTCCTCCGGTGGCCAGTCCAGAGTTGGCTCAACTGGCTCAACCTGGGAAGGGATTTTAGTTTTATTAACCTAAACTATGATATACTGACAAATCAGAACCTGGCATGTTAAGGAGGTTTTACCAACAAACCTCAGAAACCACACCTTGCTCAGATACAGGAGCTCTGATTTGTGGAAATCAGAAAATAATATGTCATGAAATGGCTTTAACCTTGTCATCGTCATGTGTGTGAGTGTGTGAGCTGTCAGTAGATAGTGATTCACTTGTCAAATCAAACTTTACTGACCATAACATGATAATATTAATTTCAACTTCAGTAATTTAAGCACAGATTAATCAAAACATTGTTTTTATTCTTCAGCCATTATTATTCATTCAACCATATGATTATTTACGTATTCCATTGCATCATCCAGTATTCGTTATTATAACAGTTCATTCTTATAAAAGTTCATTCTTCTTGTTCTGTGATGCAAAGCAGATAAAGATGAGGGGAAACTTGAGAGGGACCTTGGTCAAGCATTATTATCTTTCTTGCAGATTAAAGGTTCCAGTTAAGACTTATGTCTCCATATGACCGGATACTGGAGAGGTCAAACTGTAGATGAAAAACGGACCATTTCTGGATGCTACACAGGGCCTAATTTGAGCTGGATCTTGCCGGAACAAGATCCGGGAACTGTCTTATTTTGAAAGGACCGTTCCGGTAACTGTCTGCTAGGATCCGTAAACTCACATGACCAACTTGTGCTATACGCAGGGTTCAAATTACAGGTGAGCTGAAGGGATCCTGGCTGACCCCAAAAGATGACAGGCTCCCCTGGAAGCTTTTAACTTACATACCCAGGGGAGCCCGAAAACGGTCCTGGTTCTACTTATTTTACATTATCTATGTGGACTCTCCGGGGACTATTTTGAGCTGAGAGGCGCAGAGCTCTGATGATTGATGCGCTCCAGACAGATACATCCTGAGCACGGCCACAGTAACATTATCAAAGTGTCGCCACCTCAAAAACAAAAGTTAACACGCGATCGTGTATGTCGGCTCATATCCTTTCATGCTTTCTGTCTTTTATTTGTGCCTGATGCGTTTTGCTGCTGCGGAGCACATTCACTGTTTTGACCTCCGATGACTTCACCTCACTGGTGCAGTTGGCGCACACTCCGCTATTTTTGCGGTCGGTAGATCTTCTTCAACTGCAGTTCAAAGGTAACTAATAAAGTGAAAAATATGAAGCCAGGTAGCAGTTTTTCTTTAGGATTGAAAGGAGATGCAGGAAGATAATTAACAGAGACAGGACAGAAAAATAGTCTAATAAAAAACAAGTTTGTTTTTGTACCTGGTGGTTGTAACAAACAGACACCACTGAAGGTAATCAGAAGTGAGGAACGGAAAATGAAATTATTCTTTCAACGTTTAGATCAGCAGGAACTCTGAGAGGTTGCAGGCACATCAGTGAGTTTGCAGCTGCTGCGCAGGAGGAGGGGGGAGAGGGCTGAAGCGGAGGAACAGTAAAGATGCAAAAACTACCGTTGTTAGAAGAAGTGTGCGTTAACTTTGAAAATGTGGGGGCAATTTTAAATGTCAGAAACTCCAGCAAACCAACCTGAACCCCTTAACAAGTGGGAGGCACAAATGCAAACTGTTGTAATTCCTACACCGATCCCCCAATTTGGATGTAAATACCCTCAAATAAAGCTGACAATCTGCAGTTAAAGCACATCTTGTTTGTTTCATTTGATATCCATTGTAGTGGTGTATAGAGCCAATAATGTTAGCATTGTGTCAATGTCCCAATATTTATGGACCTGTCTGTAGATGTCCAGACTGTTAAAACAACCTAAAAATTCAGAAAGTTAATTCCAAAGTCGTGGTGCAACAGTCTATAAAGAGCGATCACTTTGACTGAGGGCTCGGGTTGGAGCATAAGGCTATATTACAGTTCAGTAATATAGGGAGGAGCTTGACCATGTACAGCCCTGAAAGTTCTAGTCAGGGTTCTAAAATGAACTCTAAAGTTAACGGGTAACCAGTGCAGAGACATTAGAAGTAGAGGTGGGAAAAATGATCGATTGTAAGATGCATCGCGATTCAGCCGTGCATGATTCTGCATCGATGCAGCAATGTGACATAATGAGATTTTCTCCCTATGTCTATGTCGGGGGTCGGCAACCCGCAGCTCTGGAGCCGCATGCGGCTCTTCCATCCATCTGATGCGGCTCTCAGTGCTTGTAAAATAATGAATGGATATTTAAATAAAATGCTTTATATTTTACTGCATTAATTTTACATCTGTATGCCAAATCTAAATGTAAAGATTGTCTGCGTAAACCTGAACAGGCCCAACCCGGTCTTACTGTGAGACCGGGTTGACGCGTCACGCTTGTGCGTAATCATATCGGCGCTTTCTGAGCTGACGAGGATGTGAGATTCTGGGATTCTCCTCAGACAGGCTCCTGGATGTGTCGCCACATTGGAGACAGGAACAAGCACTATTCAGCCAAAGTTTCATAATCAGGGAACATTTTCTAAGTGACAAGTCTCGCTTCAGTCGGAGGAATCTTCCCGCATGCGCTCTGGTTCTGCGACGCGCTCCAAGCCCCTCTCCACATCTTCAGCTCGCTGTGTACCTTATGTAGTACTTAAATTGTAATACCCTTCATTTCCATTACATGGGGAAAAATTAATACCATTAAAATGGTGACTATGCCACAATTTAATGATTTGTATATGATGCTTCCAATTTCAATAAGTGAAGAGTATTATTCTCAATATAACCAGATGATAAAGGAGTATCTATGGAATGGAAAGAAACCAAGGTTAAATCAACAAAAACTGTATGTAACAAGAAGGAGTGGGGGTCTTGCTTTGCCAAATGTGGAGCTGTATAACATTGCCTTTGAATTGGCTAAATTAACAAACCATTGTGGTAAAGACGACACTTATTTAGGATGGGTAGGTAAAATAATTTACTGCCCCCTTTTGGCCTTTGGAAGCTTTGTCACAAAAAAGAACACAAAAGAAGGAAGCTGAGTATAAAGAGAGTAATCCAATATTACAGTATTCTAAAAATATCTGGATCAAACTCCACAAGTGGTTCAAGATATCCCAGTATAAACAATTATACTCATCAATTTGGTGTAACCCAGCAATAAGGGTGGGAAAGGAAGTCATCTGTTGGAATATGTGGAGAGAGACGAGCATGAGAACATTAGAGGATCTAATCGAGAACAAAACAGTGAAATCTTATCAGGACTTGAGGCTACAATTTAACAAGGATAGTATAGGTAATTTATGGAGATATTTCCAAATAAGAAGTAGCTTGGACAGTTTAGTTAAGGGGTTGCCTAAAATGAGCAGAAAAGTATCAGTCAGCATCTATGTTTTATAGGATGGCAGCCAAAGTATTAAATGGAAATTATGATGGCTTAAGGCATGTTTGGCAGAGGGATTTAAGCATAAGGTTGGATAGAGATTCATGGCAAAGGATAATGTCCAATATGGGATGGTTTACTAGGGAAGCACGAGAAAAGCTGACACATTATAAGATAATCCATAGATATTATTTTACACTGGTTCGTCTTTATAAAATGGGTTTAATGAAGAATAATTTATGCTGGAAATGTTAAAGGCAGGAAGGTACTTTTATTCATTCTATGTGGTCATGCTATGTTGTTCAACCTTTTAGAAGAAAAAAATATCGAATACAATGCAAGAGTGGTTGGATATACCGCTCCCCGAAACTGCTCGACTTTGTTTATTAGGAGACATGTCGTGTGTACCGAATATATCTACAACGGCAGGGGCCCTGGCTCTTACAGGTTTTATTTCAGCAGCTAGAGTCATACTGCGTAAATGGAAAAGTTTTGAGGCACCTGTTTACGAGACTGGATAATAACGATGACGGAGATTGCATCTTATGAATTATTAATTGCTAAAATGAAGGGAAAAAGACTCATATTTTGATACCTGGAATGAATTTTTGTTTTTTATTGGTAAAAAGATATAAAAGTGCTGGACAGCATGTTTTGAAATTATTATGAAATGTGGTTGTGTGTGGTTTTGAGCTGTGCTGCAAAGGGGGTGGGTTATTTTGGTATTTTGTTTGTGTGTAAAAATTTGGAAAACTTAATAAAAAAAACTTAAATAAGAAATATAAGAGATAAACGGCAATTTAGAAATAGGTTTGTGATTTTTAGTCCAAACTGGGTTTTTTAAGGATAAGTTCAACAACTGCAAAAACAGAGCCAAATTGGAGAGAGATTAATAAAATGCACTATGCATGGGCCAATTTGGTCAAAAATCTTAAGAAGAAACGCCATTGGGGGGAATATCAACAGGGCTAAAAGTTGGTTTCATGTTTTCCTGAATGCGACAATGTTCTGGAAGTTTACAGGAGTAAAGAAGGAAAATGATTGGGCCAGAGGCGGTTCGATTGGAGATAAGGAAGTGGAGGAGCCTGGCCCAGGTGGCTGGGGAGATGGAAGTCTCTGCCTCTCTGCTTAGGCTGCTGCTCCGCGACCTGTCCCCCGAATAAGCTGAGGATGGATGGATATAACATGACTTTAGTAAATTATTGAGAAAATCCTTTATCACATCCCACTAAAAAAATCAGACGACAGCCCGTCTGTGTCCATATCATTTATTCCAGCGGTAAAGTGATGTTTGCCTGTTTAAATGTCTTTTTAAGAGTGAACTTCATAGTTTTTGGCATCCTTCAGCCGAAAGCCATTATTGTCTCTTTGTTCTCTGTGGCTCAGGGCTTTGCATGTTGAGATGCAGAGATGCAGATTACCTGCTCTGCTGGCATCTGCATCTGTCAGCTTCTGCTTCTTCCATGTAAGGTTTAATCATCGGTATTTATCTCCCCACTAAAAGACTCTTACCCTTAAAGTGTTGCGATATCACGCTGCTGCCTTAGTTTTACATGATGTTTCTCCAACAGGTCCTCTGTGACACTCAGTGATTTTTCTTCCACTCTTTGAGCTAATGGGTTCTTGTCCATCTGCTGTTGTTTGACGCTCCATAGGTTTTATTGTTCTCATGAGGCAGATCATGAGATCCATGGTACATGAGGCATCATTTATTTTATTTAAATGCCCTTAATTGTAAATGCAAACAATCAATCGTATTAAATGTGNGGGCTCAGCCTTAGAGATAGGGTGAGGAGCTCGGACATTCGGGAGGGACTCGGAGTAGAACCGCTGCTCCTCCGGATCGAAAGGAGCCAGTTGAGGTGGTTTGGGCATCTGGTCAGGATGCCTCCTGGACGCCTCCCCGGGGAGGTGTTTCGGGCATGTCCTGCCGGCAGGAGGCCCCCGGGTCGACCCAGGACACGTTGGAGAGGTTACATCTCCAATCTGGTCCGGGAACGCCTTGGGGTCCTGCCGGAGGAGCTGGTGGACAAGGCCGGGGAGAGGACGGCCTGGAGCTCCCTAGTTGGGATGCTGCCCCCGCGACCCGGACCCGGATAAGCGGAGGAAGACGAAGACGAAGAAACTTCATAGTTTTTGGCATCCTTCAGCCGAAAGCCATTATTGTCTCTTTGTTCTCTGTGGCTCAGGGCTTTGCATGTTGAGATGCAGAGATGCAGATTACCTGCTCTGCTGGCATCTGCATCTGTCAGCTTCTGCTTCTTCCATGAAAGGTTTAATCATCGGTATTTATCTCCCCCACTAAAAGACTCTTACCCTTAAAGTGTTGCGATATCACGCTGCTGCCTTAGTTTTACATGATGTTTCTCCAACAGGTCCTCTGTGACACTCAGTGATTTTTCTTCCACTCTTTGAGCTAATGGGTTCTTGTCCATCTGCTGTTGTTTGACGCTCCATAGGTTTTATTGTTCTCATGAGGCAGATCATGAGATCCATGGTACATGAGGCATCATTTATTTTATTTAAATGCCCTTAATTGTAAATGCAAACAATCAATCGTATTAAATGTGCTCATTAATGCTTACAGATTTATTACAGGCCCTAATAGGTACATTATGTAAGATTTTACAGTGAAAAATTCACAAATCTGTTTTAATCAAGTTGAAACAGATTTTCTTTTCGGCCGGCTGGGGGGTTGTTAGTTCTTCCCATTTTTAAAACAGGAGAGGGATGTTTGTTTTCCATCCGTGAATCCACAGGGTTGACAAGTCTACGCCGGCTAATGCTGCTGCGTTGGCATTTGGAAATCAACACCTGTTGACCAAAGGTTTTTCTGTTGCCATCGGTTCTGGGTGCACCAGAACGACCACCCTTTGCTTCAACTTTTTATACGAGTAACTTTAGTCACTGTGGTGTGTGTTTTTAAATAAAGCTGCGTGAACTGCTGTGAGATTTAGGAGACAAGAGCAGTCTTCTTTGGTCTTGTCTAGGCTCAGACTAGCCTGTCAGCCTTGCCGAATGCACACACTACTTCTCTGAACTGAGGCTATCCAGTATGCTATGTTCAGAGGTTGCATTATACAATCAGTAGTAAAGACATTTTTAACCAAGGCTGCCCTTT